>JXSR01S002553.1:40511-57970 GCA_000969725.1 Ophiothrix spiculata
AGGAGTCATACTCAATGACGCTACATCACCATTCTTTTTAAATATTCGATTTTTTTGTTAAGTTGTTACAAACATATAATCAATTCTCCTTCATCGACGATTATTTACACCATACTCTTCCCAAGGTTGCTCAATTGTGGTGCGGCATAGGATAAAAGCCTTATTATTGATTTGAAGATTCTACCCATATGCCCAATATATAGTGTAATGATGTAGAAAATAGTTAAATATTACGCAAAATTTCACAAGTTCAAACTTCAAAGATATTGAAGTGATCCAAGTTCACTGAATATTACACTTTCATAGCTGCAATAGTTTTTTTAAGAAAAACGAGAAAAATAATCATAGTATGTCTGATGTGTAAGTTATGTCAATTTGGCATATTGGTAGGTTAATGAATTTAATTGACATAATTATGAAATATAACTTTTCTATAGTATTCGTGCTTGCAATAAGTTGCATAGGGTTCATTTTAGACTGACTTCGGTCGTTGGTGCATAATCATTTCATCTGTTACAGCATTTTCTTAAATTTCTTAAATTTAAAATGACAGCTTACTTGCTAAAATTGATCAAGGTGATCAAATTTTACAACAGAAAATCTGCTGGAAATTCATATTATTTTCTTTATTTTTGCTGCCCAATTTCACCAGTTTCTTGAAAAGTGTTCTGTTTTAAAGTCCCCATTATCGGGGTGAGCCATCACAAAGAGTTTGGGCCCCATTTGAAACCAACATTTTTTGCAGTTATGGATTTTTACTTATGTTCTGCTTCCATGAGCCACATTTAATTAATTGAAAAATTCAATTGGAAAAACAGTATTTTCACAATTTTGCTACGGAAATATTTGTTACTTCATTTTTTCGACCACCAATTTGAAATGAGACTACAGATTTTCAATTTCTGCATGTTTCCTGAGTCATATAATAGATAAAACCTACACCTGACTGAACTTTGGCCGACAACATGGTTTGATACTTATGTTTCATTCCAATAAGACAACATAGTCAGGGTTGGTATGTTCTCAGGGGATGGTTCGCTGGCTTTTTGTGGGGATTTGCTAATTTTTGCATTTTTCTGAAGTTAAAGGTTCACTGATATTAAAATCCAATGTTGGCATTTTTTTAAATACCGTTATGGCGGCCATTTTGGATTTTCAAAATGGCCGCCATTTTCAATATATAATTTCCTATATCTTGGCTTCTAAAGCACCTAGAAAGATTATTTTAGTGTCTAAACATGTGTTTTTTGGGGCATAGAGTCTAATTAACATACTTACATTGTAAACAAATAGTGAAAATCCCAACTTTGGGTAAATATGCATATTTCAAATTCAAAATGGCCGCCAAGAAGGCTGTTAAAATAGCTGATTTTCATGAAAATCGACAAAAAAGCCTATAAAAATGCTTGATATCATAAATAATCAACAGGAAATAACAATAAGGGTCACAACAACATCTTTTCCCCCTTAATTGTATTGTAAGCTTGTATCAAATTCAAAACGGCGCCTGTTCTGGGATCCTTAATGGCCACTAAAATATGTTTTGTGTGCAAAAATTGGTTAGAAGAACTTCAAACCAGTATCAAAGACACCAAATGTTCCAAATAATCAATGGACAATGGCTTTAAAAGCAACAGTAGGAACATTTTTTCCTACATAAGGGTGTTAGTATGTTACAAATTCAATATGTGAAGCCTGTTCGGAGATCCAAAATGGCTGCCAAAACACAATTTTATGCACGAAAATTGGTTAAAATGACTTTAAAACGGTATCAAAAACACCAAAATTTACGTTCAAAGTATTATAAATTGTTGGAAAATGGCTTTAAGGGTAACAATAAGAAAATTTCTTCCAAAGTAAAGGTTTTAACATGTATAAAATTTAAAAATGGCGCATGTTCTGAGATCCAAAAATTGCCGGCAAAATATGATTTTAGGCACAAAAATGGGTTAAAGTGACTTTGAAAACGGTATCAAAAACACCAAACGTTCAAAATAATTGATGGAAAATGGCTTTGAGGATTCCCAGAGGAACATTCCATCTCAGGAACCTGTTCTGAGATCCAAGATGACAGCCTGAATACAATTTTATGCACAAAAATTGTTTAAAAACCCGAAATTTTCAGAATGATCAATGGAAAATGGCTTAAAGGATACTATTAAGAACATTTCTTTAATACAAAATAATAATGTAAGCATATTTAATATTTATTATTGAGCCTGTATTGAGATTCAAAATGGTCGTCAAAATACAATTTCATGCATGATAATGATTTAAAGTGACTTTAAAATACTATGTCAAAACATCAAATGTTTAAACCTAATACTGTAACATGAGCTTTTTAAATATGAACATACATATCTTCCCAAATAAGGGTGTTAACATGTTTCATTATGGAGCCTGTACATGGATTCAAAATGACCACCAATACACAACTTCATACATTGAAATGGGTTGTAGTGAGATTTAAACTCAGGCATGAGAATGACCTTTCATTAAAAAAACTGAAAGTGGTGAGAAAAACTGAAAAGTGTGTGAAATTAGGCAAAAATGCTCTAAAATAGGCTGAAGATAAATAAAAACACGTAAATTTTGGCAACCAAAAAAACTGAATTGCTTTTAAAAACTGAAAATTCTCATGCCTGTAAACTGTATCAAGTACAGCAAATGTTCAGAATAATTGATGTAAAGTAGTATTTAAGGTAACAATAAAAACATTCCATCTTAAAAAAGGGAGTGAGCATGTTTCAAATCCAGTATGGAGCCTTTACTGAGGTCCAAAATGGCCATCAAAATACATTTTTTATGAACAATAATGGATTTAAGAAGTTTAAAACTATATCAAATACAGCAAGTTTTCAAAGAAAGCAGCTTTGACATGTTTAAGTGTAACTATGGTACCATTTTTACCCAATAAAGGTTGTAAGCACATTTGAAATCCAATATATTTTTAATGTTTCAAAGTTTCATAGGTTCCATAATAGAATTTAAATATGCTATCAACATTTTATTGGAAGAAATGTTTCTATCGTTACAATCAAAATTACTTACCATTTAATGTTTTGTACACTTGGGTGTTTTTGATACCATTTCAAAGTCAAATTTAGTGTTTTTGACACTATTTCGAAGAACCTTTGACCCATTTTTACACAAAAAATATATTTTGGCAGCCATTTTGGACTTTAGAATGGCTTCAAAGTGGATTTTAAACAATATTACACCCTTATTTGGGAAGAAATACTCCAACTGTTACCCACAAAGTCATTTTCCAACAATTATTCTGAACATTTAGTGTTTTTGATACTGTTTCAAAGTGCTTCTAACCCAATTTTGCACATAAAAATCATATTTTAGCGGCCATTTTGGATCTCAACACAGGTTCCATATTTAATTTGAAATATGCTAACACCTTTATTTGGGAAGAAATGCTCCTTCTGTTACCCACAAAGTTATTTTCCAACAATTATTCTGAACATTTAGTGTTTTAGATACTGTTTCAAAGTGCTTCTAACCCAATTTTGCACATAAAAATCATATTTTAGCGGCCATTTTGGATCTCATCACAGGTTCCATATTTAATTTGAAACATGCTGACACCTTTATTTGGGAAGAAATGCTCCTATTGTTACCCACAAAGTCAATTTCCAACAAATATTCTCAACACTAAGTGTTTTTGATACTTTCAAAATGCTTCTAACCCAATTTTGCACATAAAAATCATATTTTGGCGGCCATTTTAGACCTCAACACGGGCTCCATATTTGCATTTAGTGTTTTTAATACTGTTTTAAAATGCTTCTAACACAAGTTTGCACATAAAAATCATATTTTGGCGGCCATTTTGGACCTCAACACGGGCTCCATATTTAATTTGAAACATACTGGCACCTTTATTTGGAAAGAAATGCTCCTACTGTTACCCATACAGTCATGTTCCAACAATTATTCTGAACATGTAGTGTTTTGATACTGTTTCAAAGTGCTTTTAACCCAATTATGCACATAAAAAATCATGTTTTGGCGGCCATTTTGGATCTCAACAAAGGCTTCATATTGGATTTGAAACATGCTGACACCCTTATTTAGGAAGAAATGCTCCCATTGTTACTAACAAGCTGTTTTATGTCAATTATTTTGAACATTTGATGTTTTTGATACTGTTTTGAATTGCCTCTAACCCATTTTTGCACATGAAAAGATATTTTGGCGGCCATTTTGGATATCAACACAGGCTCCATATTGAATTTGTAACGTGCTGACACACTTATTTGGGTAGAAATACTCATAATCTACCCACAAAGCCATTTACCAACCATTATTGCGAACATGTTGTGTTTTTGATACTGTTCCAAAGTGCCTCTAACCCTATTTTGAACAAAAAATTGTATTTGGCGGCCATTTTGGATCTCAACAGAGGCTCCACATTGGATTTGAAACATGCTAACACCCTTATCTGGGAAGAAATGTTCCCATTGTTACTTACAAAGCCGTTTTCTGTCGATTATTTTGATAATCTTGTGTTTTTGATACTGTTTTGAAATGCCTCTAACCCATTTCTGCACATGAAAACATATTTTGACTGCCATTTTGGATCCCAGATCAGTCGCCATTTTGAACTTGATGCAAGCATACAATACAAATAGGTGCAAATGATCGTTTTGCACCCCTGAATATTATTTCCTTTTGATTATTTATGATATCATACATTTTAAAGACTATTTTGGTCAAAATCTGCTATTTTGGCGGTAATTTTGGCTGCCATTTTGAATTTGAAATATACCTGTGACATAATTTGGGGTCAGATATACACTACAATCATCCCAAATGAACTTCTAGGCATTATAAATACTAGTCAGACCAAAAATATGAATTTCTTAGAGTAATTAATACATGAGTTATGATAAAGAAAAGTTTAAAATTGGCAGCCATTTTGAATTTCAAAATGGCCGCCATACCAACATTGAAAAAAATGCCAACATTGATTTTCATGCTCGGTATACCACAAGCTTTCAGAAAATGTATAGTTTTTCTAATCCCCATAAAAAGCCAGCGAAATTACAAAGGGAAACTGACTAAATGTGGGGCTGAAAGATTTTAGATGGGTGTTGGGTAAGAATACGGGGATGGAGTAGGTGATGTGGTAAAAGTACATCAGGGTTTGTTGGGTGGTGGAGATAGAGATGTGTAGAAAAACACAAGACCACAGGGATAATCAATGGGCGTGTTGAAGGTTAAGGTTGTATGGTGACGTGTGCTGGAAGAGTCCTGGGTAGGTTTATACTAGAATTCATGGTGGTTGAGTTGAGCATGCAGTGGGTAAGAACTAGAATTCATGGTGGCATTTTTAGGTTAGTAGTGAACAAGGTTGTGTGTGCAGTGGATAAGGCCAATTTTTTTTTGTTGTGTTGCCCTCCGCCGGCCTGGTCGAATTGTGGAAATCCCGACCCGTTTTTTTTTTCCACCAAAATTCTTGATTTTTAATATTTCTTGAGTTTTGCCAGCCACGAAAATGTTCCAAAATGTGTATATTGGCGAAGTTTAAGAGAAGAAAAACTTTTTTATGACCCTGTTTCTGTTACGCATGGCATCTGTAATGGTTATTAAAACAAAAAACTTTGGGCCTGTGAGGGAAACACAACTATTTTTTTTGGCCTCAGTGGTGTAGTGATTCAGTAATATAACTGTTGAAGTTGAAGAAGGAGTAAGATAATCAGCAATGCTGAAGAGTACTGAGCTTTCTTCACAACAATGAATAACATCTCAGATTTGGGTAATATTGGCAGCAATGGAACATTCGTTGCTTGCTGTATATAATTCTTGGTGTGCATAGGTGCTCAATGCACAGCTCAAAAATCTTTGAGACAATTTTGGGAATAAATTTGGTGCTTAGTTATAAAAAAAATCTCATAATTTTAAAATTGTTATCAAATTGTTGTTTAAGGTCAATGACTCAAAATGTCTTACAGCTCCCAATCTGTTGATGTTGTCATGCCCAGCTGAGTGTAAAACAAAAGCACTTTATGGCTCCATGCACACACCTCCTTAATGAAATACTTCCAGATTTCTTAATAAACTAGAAAATCTTTTTGATTCTAATTAAACAAATCCGGTGCCTGTATTTGACACATATTTGATGAAAATTTTGTAAAAATCATAATGTTAAATAATTGTACTTTAAATCTCACAAACTACATGTACTACAAGTATGATTTAGTATTAATAAAGGGAGGGGTCAAGCTTTTTTGACCCCTCTAAGTTGATTTCCAAGTAATGTAGATGCAAAAACGATAAATAACTGTCTCTTTTGAGTTAGAAATCTCATCAAAATGATCAGCCTGTAGAAATATGAGAGGAATTGTGTTATCACTTTGCTGATGAGCATTTTCATGGTCAGTTTGCCTTTTCTAGTAGCTATACATAATTTTAATATATTAAAATACAATTATGTATACAATTAGACATATGTTAGTGTATATGAATCTGGGATATAAGTTCTCACTTTAATTTCTAACAAATGAGAATCCTTGCAAGAAACATAAAAAATGAATTACTTGGTTCTCCTCTTCATCTGTGATGACTGTACCTAGCCAAGTGTAAAACAAACAGTCTTTATGGATGTGTGCACACACCTCCTTAATGAAATGTTTCCAGATTTCCAAATGAACCAGCAAATTACTTTCACTTTGATTTTTAATTAAACAAATATGGTTCTCTATTGAAAACCAGGTTAATACAAAAGGGAACAAAATATCATATTTTTAAATACAAATTCAAGAAACTTAAGCAAATTTTAATGTATTTCGTTGATAACAGTGTTATCTTTAGTAGATAACATTGTCTAAAACACTAATACCTCAAGATCTTTTTTTTTTATTTGAGCTGGTTGGGGTAGCAGGACATTGGAGGAGGAGGAAGGGACCAGGGCAGGCGTGACAGGGGGAAAGATGAGGAGGAATTTAAGAACCAGGTTTAAACTATATATATGTGCATGACCAGAAAAAAAGTGGAAAAATTAAATCATCCATGAGAAGGTTGCTTGTTTGTTCGGAGGTTAAGTTTCTACTGTGGCAGCTTTGTTTACACTTAATTTTGCACGATAGTTGTTATTTTGTAGCTCTAGGGTACGGTTTGAGATTGTTTTGGATCAATAGTTAATTCATTTATTCTGATTCATTTGTGGGTTAAGGTATTGTTTTTATGTGGCTAAATGGCCATCTTATAGTATTGCATGTTCCTGACTAAAACAGCAGTTCGAATGCCACCAAATAACTGTACCAAGAGTATAACTTCAGTTTTGATCAGATTGCATATTCTGAACTCTTCTACTTCTAAGGTTTTCTTCCCGGGTTGTCCTCAATTCTTTTTTCTCTGAACTTGAAAAGCTATATGACAATATCAGTTGACTAAATACAGCTCAGTGTTGTGAACTCTGTGAATTATTAAGCTTGCAATTAAAACACCCATCCCCCGGGGGGTTCTTCAAATTTTTTTGTGCGGGTATGTGCCTGCCGGACTCAGAAAAACTGACCATCTCTATACCTATTTTTGGCACAAAAACCCACCCATCAGTATACCAATTTTAATGGAAAAGCACCAAATTTTACTCAAATTGGGTGCTTTTTTTACAAATTTTCCCAAAAGCACCCAATTTATAAAAATTGGGTGCTTTCATCTGAGATGAAAAACACCCCATTGATATACCAAAATCCTGGAAAAAACACCCAAAAAGGCAGGCACATATATGTATACCTTGTCAATGTAAGTAACCCCCCGGGGACCCACACCACACAATACAAACACAATATGCCTTTATGTTTAGATACAATGAAGTTTGAGTCCTATCTGTGTCTCTTGGATTCAAAATTCATGAGTTCTGCCAAACTTGAAAACAAATTCTGTTTTAGATCCTGAAACAGACAACATTCATGTAGTCACCTGCTGGATGTGATAAAATAAGGCAAATAATGTTGATAAATGTGACATGAAGGCAAATCATGTTTATAATTGTGACATGAAAGAGACCTTTGACCTATACATGACATCGTCATGTGAGTGCAAGAAAGTCGTATATGCAATGGCTGCCTTTTGTCATTAATTTGGATTGCACACTGTAAAATCTCCAGTCTTGGGTCAGTGGTTCTTGAAATGGTTCTTCAGGTGACACCGTCACCTGAAGAACTATTTCAAGAACCACTGACATAAGACAGGAACATTTTGAGAGATTTTTCAAATTTTTGTGACAAGTTGAAAACTAAATATAACTTAGGGCAGCCATTGCAGATACGACTTTCTTGCACTCACATGACGACATGTTCTTATCATTTTGTATCTTTGAACAATGCTGTTTACTGGGTGAACATAGCACTAGTTTAGTGCCTTGTGACCCACCCCCTCCAGCTCTGACCAACATCACCTGACAAACAGCTAGTGATTTAGCGCCCGCCGCGAGCCTCGTTGCGGTGCTTTGCACCGCGACGGCGCTTTGCGCCGCTGCTGGGTCCGAGGGAACAAGGGCTTGTTCTAGGTGAACAGAAAAAACTAAGATTTATTAATTATGGTCACAGTACTTTGTATGAATGAATGGTTACGAACAGTGTTTTATTTTTTGCGAAATTGCATCCGTAGACCGTAGACCATAAGAATTTCATAAATAATGATTTTGAATATTTCAACATGCTCTTGAAAATTCCAACACGCTCTGCAAAAATTCATAACTGTTTGTCACTTTCGTTCATACGAACACTGTACTACCAATTGTGACTATAGTCACAGATTTTTAAAGACAGGGATTGCGAATTCTGTACGAATACAAAAGAAAATCGATATAATCTCAATTCTATGTGTGAGTTGAAACCATTATTTGGATCATTATGTTTGAATAGCGCGGGGTTCTAAATCAATTACCATCAAATATTCATTTAGACTCCTTCATTTTTTTTTTAAAACATACAACATGGTGATACTGAAAATAAATATTGCAAATAAATACCACGGTGAAAGTAGTAGAATAATACATAACACATTATGATAAATAAAACGAGGAGCTTTTACCGTGGTAATTCTTTGCGAAAATTGTATAAGGAATGTTATTTAAACATTCACTTGGTTATATCAAACGTATATTTGCAATACCGATGAGTCAAGAGGCTACACACAGGTGACTTGAAAGTGTACACTCTAGTGACGCGGTTGGTCAATGAACTTTTTTGAAAGCCTACTGAATAGATTGTGGAGTATAACAGAAGACTACACGTAATTGCCTGTTGGATTGTCTCGGCACCAACACAAACATTGCTTCAAACAAATGTAGCTGATCACCATCCCCGTCTTTAAAAATCTGTGCTATAGTCTAACTTGTTCTTTCTTTCTTTTCACTGCAATAAACTTTATAGCTGAAAATCATCAAATATATGCTGATTTAAGCATTTAGCATGATTTAGGAGGATGTTGTTTGTTTTTTGTGTGGGTTTGTTTTTGGTGAGGTTTTTAGTCCTTAGAATATGCTGCAGATTAATGTACAAATTATACCAATAAATAACAAACCTTAACTTCAGGCTTTTTAAAGCATACTTAACCATAACTTTGAACAAATTGGTTGCTTTGGCTTTTGACTTAAGCATACAATAATTTTGTTCTGTGTAAAGGATCAAGACAATTAGTTTCAGATTAGTCAAAAGTAATGACCATTTTATTAGGAAAGGTATTTCACATTTTTTTCCTATATTTATTTGTGACATTTAACCCGGGCATTTTAACCTGGGCTTAGTAATGCATAGAATTTTCCAAGCTAACAAAGTATAGATTATTATGTTTAACACTGTTTAACAAATTCACTGTCACAAATACTGAAAGCATTAAATATCCAATTCATTTAGTTTTTAGGCCCTTACATTTGATCATATGAACAAACTATTGTTGATTACAGTTCAACTTTCAATCATATACATTTTTGGCATGTTAATGCAAATTGATGTATTTACAAAATAATCAACAACTTTGAATAAAAGGGCTAAGCGGCCTGTCAAAAGTTAAAATACACTTAAAAGGGATAAAGCATTACATCAAAGACACATGTTTTGTTCAAAAATCCCCAATTGAAAACAAGGTGTAATATAATATATCTCAACTTAGTTGTCACAAAGTCAAAAAAATGTGAACTTAAATAAGTCAAACTTTGTTTTGTTTCTATTTAAAATAGTATTTTAAATTTTAGCCTTTCAGGTGTATGAAAAATATTTCAAAAAGGTGTGCTGAAAAGACAATTCTTTATTTTTGTTTTGTTTTGAAGTCAATCCATTCTAAATGTGATGGATGTGATGGCACACTAACTTAATGTAACTTGTGTCAAAATATTCACAATGAAGATAAATCATCTCTCTTTTCATCTTATTTTTTCTTCAAACTTGTAACAAACTGCTTCAATTAAGCTACGACAAGATATGGGTTAAGTGTTAAAATGTCAAAAATGCAAGTACTTTGCTAATTATAATTTGAATGTTGTTTATAACTTGTTAATTTGAATTGTGACAAGACTGAAGTTTATTATCATTTCAAGTAACTTAAGCGAAGCTTAATTGATCCATTTATCACTAAAAAGTACATTAACTTCAGATATGCTTGTTTTGTGGTTAACAAGGGGATTTTTACACTCAATATATATTTTACTTAAACATTTCATTGAATATTATTTAAAGAATGCTATAAAATATCATAGAAATGTCACTCAGTTTACAATGGTTTAAACTTCACGTTTTTGCCTTTTTATGGTTTTATTTTCAAATTTTTTTCAGATAATGTAATTTCATTTAACAAAATTCTAATAATTTGGACCTTTGGCCCAAATTATTGAAATTAAAACAGCTAATTAAAAAGTGATAACTTTAAAACTTACAGTTCAGATGATACACTTTCACATGAGAATGCCGTCACCTGTATATTAGATAAGCTAACCAGAAAACTTGCTCATTTGTCTACTTAATGATTTAGTGTTTAAAGGATTGCAAAAATCTATCAAACTTTGATATGCTCTCAGCAAAGGTTTAGTCTGTCTAGAAAAGGGGGTCACAACTAGTCTTTACAATGTGTCACATAATTAAACAAATTGTAGGGGAAAGTGTCAAACTTGCCTATTTCTCAGTGTGTTCCTAATGTATTATCTTTGTTTTTAAAGGGTGTTAAAAGTGCCAATCAGTACTTGTCAAACCACCAAATTTGGAGTGTGTGCCCTAGTTGAGAATCTATGATCTAGAAGGACCACGGGTAGAAATCAAAGCAAGCACGCCCTCGCTGCTTTGCTCGCTGCCTGTGGCGTGGTCCTTCTAGATGGATTACCTAGGTTTGAATAACTGTGCTCCAAACATTATTGGCAACTAACACATACGTTTCTATGAATGAATTCACATGAGAATGTGATCACCTGTAGCCAGTCAGAGGCTTTGATCAACACCAAATAGGTGGGCCTCTTCACATCGTGAATTGATACAGATAACAGAGTCGTCTATCTACCTGGAGCCTGGGGGTGGGGGGCTACTTAGTACAAAAGGGGTTATGGGAATGTGCTGCAATTTCGGGTAGCAAAATCAGGCTTTCTGGTATCCCAATCGGTCCTTTTTCTTCACAAAATGAGTATTTTGATGGGTTCTCTTTTCAAAATTTGAATGCCGCAAATTTGGACCTTTCTTTTCAGAATTTTTGAAAATTTTGCCAAAATAGAGCAAATTTGGACAGAAAAAATGAGATTTTTGATTAAATTTGGCTCAAAATATAGAAGATTTGATATATGGATGGGTCAATTTTTCTTAAAATTTGGTATTTGGATGGGTGGCTTTCCAAATTTCCCAGAGGCACGTCCCTACCAAAACCAAATTTGAGTACCCCCCCCCCCGGTACGTGGAGTAACAATTAAATCTGATCTGATATGCCAAAGTCAAAAACAGAATTGCACATGATATAGGGTTCTGGATCTACAGGTTTTAATGTAGAACAACTGCTAATGCACACTTAAGTATGTTTAATTTTCATGCGAGAGTGATATCACCTGTCTAGTCGGCCAGATGACTTGCTCTGTAACTTACATCTTGGTGCAACAATGATCCAGAGGTTTGTCAATATCAATGTTATGAATGGAAAGCAATTGCCAACACAAAACCAACCAAGTTTTTACCTGAGAAAGATATAACCTGAAGCGAGCCATTTAATTCAACATGCAATGTCAAAGGCAGCACCTGGATTGATTACATGCCCTGTTTTTCCCTCACCAATTAACAGCTATTTTAAGGCTTTTAATATCTAAAATACCGATACTCAGCATATTTTGATTCGTCTCTATACCTTTTTATAAGGAAATAAAATAATGGCACAATCTAGCGCCCAATGTCATAACTTGGCTTGGTATCAAAATATGATAGGTACCAATCTCGGCAAATCAGCAGATGCACATATTCACAGGGAAATCCTGTTTTAAGGGAAAACAAATAAACAAGTTTCAATTCCATTATTAAGCTCATAATATGAATAATTATTCATTGGTTTTGATACCAGGAACCACTTAGGGACCATTTTACAAAAGGCTTATATTTTAGGTGTCTAAAAAATCCTATTTCCAAGGAAAACCCTATTTGAGCATGTTGAGTAGTGCATAAAATCTGCAGTTCAACATTCTGCAGTAGTACATTAAACTTTGCAAAACTTGTTTGCCACATATTTTGAAATTTCTTTTGATGCAGATTTGTACTTTCAGAGGGATACTTTATAAATGCAACAAAGTAATAGACATTCAAGTCAACTCCATGAAGCTGTTACTAAGTATTTGAGTTTTCAAAGTTCTGTTGAGCAGAGCATCCAAACTTCATTCAGACTATTTTAGGTCTAAAAATAGTCCCAATGGACTGGTTATCTTCTATTTAATCATCATAATAAGTGGTGCATTGTATGATGACATCACCTGTAACAGACTAAAAGATAACAACATAATTGTTTTAGTTTTTTGTTTATTTATATAATTTCACTTTTTATGAAATAGAGATATACCTTTTGCATGGTGCCAAAATTTACATCACCTGTGTATGATAGAGAGATAATTTGGTGATGAGACTTATTTACATCATGTCATACCTAAATTTAGATAAGAAAGTAACTGTTTTTGTGTTTTGATTATTTATAGGCTCTATAATTTTACTTTTATCATAATAGATATACTTTTGCATGGTGCCATAATGGTGATGAACCTAATGCTTTATTTACATCATCTGTGTAAGATAAGAGATAATTTTGGGAGCTTATACAATAGTGGGTCAAATTGCAGTCAAGAAAAGGACCAAGTGTACTTTAGGTCCCATCCAGAATTTTAGGGTTAGGGTTTAGGGTTAGTGTTAGGGTTAGGTTTAATTTAGTGTTAGGGTTAGTATGTAGGGTTAGGGTTAGTTTTAGTGTTAGGGTATAGTTTTTGATGGGACCTAAAGTATACTTTTTCCCAAGAAAATTGGGGAAAAAGAATGAGCAGTTCATATAATACTTAATCCAACCCAGAAACTAACTCAAAAGCTAACCTTATCAAATTATGACTAATCATAATTTTAACTCAAATCCTATCTTGACCCATGCACTAAATATTCTACTTTCAGACAACGTAAAGTTCCTGTAGTACAAAAATTGAGTTTGATATTTGGATACATTTTCTTCCATTACAGTGTTACATTTGCGACCAAAATTGTATTTGTTTTTATCCTGATTTTGGACTTTTTAGTCTAATTGTATGCTTTTTTTTTTAATTTTGACTCTCTTTTCCCAATAGTCATTTAGGGAAGTTTGGAAACAGGGAAGTATTGAAGAAACTCTCACTGCTTATACCAAAAGTAACCGTTTCTGCTAGCTACATTTCAATGTTACAATAACATTCATAACAAAACTTATGACTAGGTATTTCCCTGTATAGATCCAATTGTTCAGGTCTGAAAAGAGGACTTTTTGTTTTGTTTTAGGTAAGTGCATGTGTTCCATTTCAAAGTGTTTAAACCCCTGCAAAATCACATTTTGAGACTTCAGTAAAATACTACATTATTGAAAAATTAGCTTTTTAAATTTTAACAACTTGTATAGTCTATCATTTCAATGAAAGTGATACTGGTATGGATTGTTCTAAAACACATAGTGAAATGTCACTCTTTTGGAGTGAAAAAAAAATCACTCTAAGAAAGAGTGACTGTTCACTCTTTTCATTTTAAGATTTTGATGAAAAAATATTTTTGAGTAAGGTAGCCAAAAATGAAGGAATGTGTCTATCTAAAAGTGTTTTCAAAGTGTATTTGTCAAATACTAAGCATATTTAAGCAAAATTCAAAACAAACCCAATAGGCCAAAGGAATCGAAAGTCATGGGTGACAGGGGCCACTTCATTTTATCACCCTTGTGAGTTAACTCTTTTGACATTTTGAACAAAATGACTTGTCATCATTGGTTTTTGATGAAATGCCATTGCCTTAGTATGGTAACTATAAAAGATACAGAGTATAGGATTGGCTGAAGTAGGTTTTAATGTAGTGGCAATTTTCAAGGCCTATCATAGCACCATATAACCAATTGTCAAGCACCACCAAACTCACTAAGTGTCACAACTATGGTTATGTTTTTGAATGAATTGATAAATGTCCATCTTTCCTGGTTCCACAACAGGAAATATATATCATAATTTTGACATAAACCTGGGCATTTGAAAGATGAGAGCCAACAACTTCCTCCATTGTAAAAATGATAGACATAGAAACTGGTGATAATATCCTGGTTCTTTGAAGAAGAAAATTCTGCCCAGAATTTCTGATTAACCTTGAAGTAGTGAAAGGTTAGGTCTTAAATCTGGGCTTGGAAGCAATACTATATTAAAGATCCTACCAACAGAAATTAGTGATCATAAGCATCTATCCTGGTTCTTTGAAACAGAAAATTCTGCCCAGGAATTCTGCTTTACTTTGAAGTAGTGAAAGGTTAGGTCTTAAATCTGGGCTTGAAAGAAAAAATCGTGTTCAGGCAGATGGAAATGTAAACCTTATACAGTATTCAAGAATAGAAATTCATTAGTGTTGTTATATCATAAAGTAACGATTTACAAACATTGAATCTGATGCCATATTACTTGGAGATACATATTATAAGTCTCCGACTTAAGCATGCGTGCGTGCGCCCACATATTGCACAGTTAGCTTTATGCATTTACACTTTGAATATGACACTGAGTTTACTATTTATATGCCAGGTATATATGCCAGCCAGTACCTCCAGAAAGAGGCAATTACTCTATTTCTTGCAGTCTTCAACAAGGATTTCCTTCAAACAGATCTCCCTATATAAGCAGGTGTTATCTTGATTACAAATTGTTTATGAAACAATATATTTGTTTCAATTGGTTTGATTATTGTTTTAAATAAGTTTCAATTAATTTTTACCAGGAAATTAGTTACATAATCTTCATTTCTTTTAAAAGTGCCACTAATGCTTTCAAAAAGATTCTTTTGAGTCCTAAATTAGGTCAGATTCAATATTTCATCAATGCCCTTGTTGAAATTTCTAGAAGAACATAAATTTCTGAACCAATCTTGCCAGTGTTTCCTAAGAGAATGTTGGCATAAATTGTTACTGCTCATTGACATATTTTGTGTAAGTTCAAAGGTCAGTACATGTACAAAAGAGGTTTAAGACTTAGACCAGGTTTAAAGTTATACCGGATCTTAGTCAAAGTTACTACTGCTACTATATCCCGGTTTAATTTTTGCCACACGGTCAATGCAAACATGTTGCTATACAATTACGGTCCCCTAAGTCAATGGTGCAACACTTTAACCAATCCTTTCATTTTCTCCTAAATCTGTCGATTTTCCTTTTAATCTCTAATTTGTGTGTCCCGACACCTGAGCAGACACCAAGATCCATTTAAAGATTAACCATTTCCCCAAGTGCTGCAGCTGGATGGCCAATAGAATTTCATCGAGGAGGGTCACTGAGACGAGACAAGGTATAGATTCTTGAAAAAAATAAAAGAATGCCTTTTCAACAATAGATAAGTAACCAAGTGACTTTAACATATAAAGAGCAATTTTTTGAGTCAACGACAAGGCATATTTATCAATGCTGATTAAACTGATAATACACTCTCATATTTACAAATGGTCAAATACATAATATGTCATTTTGAGCCCCTCACCAATTGTGCCATTTGCCCGGACCCTTTTTTTTTCCACCACCTTGGTCAATTGAAGCTTGCCTCCATTGCACTTATCATTTTAATCTAACACCATTCATCTCGTTTCTTCAATTGTATCACATTTCTTGTCGTTCTAGCTGTTGTAGACGATGAAGCACACTCACACTTTGTTTTTGCTGCATGACTTGTAAGAGCCCATTTTCACCGTTTTGTGTTTCATTTTGTCTGTTCTGTAAGAGGGTGACATCAGGGTGTACCGCTTGCTTGCTTTAATGCCAGCAAGTTGGGAAAACACTTGATTTTACAGAAAAGCAATTTTTCATATTGCAATGTAAGGGCCCACTTGTTGAGAAAAATATATTTAGCTGTGAAACAAAATTATTAACTCTTAAAACTCTTTCGTGCATACTGACCCCCAGGGCCAAATTGTCTATACTAAAAAGGTCAGCTCATCACAAAGTTTGAAAATGATGAAAACTGTTTTGTTATCAACAAAAACTGATACAAATTGTTTCAATGATGCCAGTTTCATATTGACACTGATACACAGATACCGGCAGGTGAGGATTTTACCATGGGAGTTGATCACACCAACAAAACCTGGGGAAAAATCCTAAGTTTTAATATTTACACAGTAATCACAGATAATTAAAGGGGCCAGCCATGTCGCTACCATTTTTTACAAAAACTACATGGTTAAAGGTGAAGTAGTGCAATTTATCTTTCCCAAGGTATTGGCTATGTGACTTTTATTCCGAGACCATAGGCCAAGGGATAATAGTCTCATAGCCAGTAAAATATAGATTGCGCTACTTCACCAATAAAACAATGAAATATTTTTATTACATCTCACTGTGACACCAGGGATGAGGTTGTAAGGAAAATAGTAAAAACTTCCAGCAGAGAAGTGTTTGGCCTACCAACATGTATATCTAGACTCCACTTCAAACTAAATGTTGGCTTATATGTAGCATTAAATAGCTGCTGTCTGGAGAATGTTATGACCTGTTCATATAAAATTTGCTTTCTTTATTACATAATAATTGTGCATTAGAATTATTTTATTCTGATTTTATCTCAATTTTTCTCCTTGTAAAATTGTGTGAGCCTGAAACTGTGATGCTTGTTCTAGATTTATTTGGCCAATTGTCAGCCTCAGCTCGTGCTTTAGGTGCAAGCACCTCTTCAACTTTGGTTAAGTTGGTAAAATTTGCACAAGCCCCAAAACTGATATATACCAGGTATGATATAGTCCACTTAAGATATG
>JXSR01S002554.1:13970-25301 GCA_000969725.1 Ophiothrix spiculata
AGGCAAATTGGAGTATATTTGAGCTGTTCTATGATTACCTTATTACCCTCAATTTTGTCATTGTTCAAGAAACTCATTATTTTCTTCAAGATGTCGGAAAGTTTAGGTCGTAAATGGCCAACAGAATCCTCTTTTTCATAGGCATTATATCGGACCATTTTATTGCTTATGTTCTGAGTGTGCTTAACCACTCTCTCGACCTTGGGCCTCGAGTGGATCCCGAGGTGTGGTCGAATGCGGACATTGTCAGGCAGAGCATTTGATGCAAGAATGGGATCAACTGACCATACGAGATCCTTGTATTGTGCAGGAACTCCACCTTGATAGCAAATGAACTTGTCTGTCTGTGTTGATGTGTATTGAGGGTAAATCTCTTGTAACTCTATGTCAACGGAAAAAGAAGGAATAAATCTAATTTGAGCAATGTTCAACAGATCATCTTCTTCTTCATGGAGCAATGTGTTGTGCTGAAATTCTTCCAACAAAACCCAGGATTGCTTTTCCAAATCCTCAAATCGCTCATCATCTCTCGTGCTACGCGACTCTAAGTCTTTGGCAAAGTCGATAAAATGATTGCCTGAAAATGTGTGCTGCAAACCAATCTCGACAAGAAGTGGATTCCATTCAGGTGTACAGAATTGTTCGGGCAACAATCTATTGGGTTCTACCAACTTAGCGAACACTTCGTTATTTCTATCAAAGTAATATGAGGCAGGTTGGAGTTGTCCATGTGGTCCTGGTATGAATGCTACATTTTCAAGGGTGGATGACAGCTGATCAATTTCGTCTTTGGTTGCCATAGGCAGAAGATTATCTCGAATGAACTCCACATGTCTGAGCTTTCTTAGTTTGTTCAATTTGGGTAATACAAAACGCCTGTATATATCGATTGTTCTAACACGTTTAACATTGAGGTATTCGTACAAAGCAGCAAGATTCATGTCATACTTCAAAAAGGCACAGTTCACTCCACGCATACATTCGCCAAGGTCAGGAATGTTAATTGTGTCCTCGCTAGTACAACACAATTTGAACTGATGAATGTTGGTCCTTTTCGATGAGTGTGTGCATGAAAATAAGGGCAAACGTTTCAGCTGTTTTAGTTCTGCAACTGAAAGTTTCTCGACGCCGTTTTGGAAGTGCCGAAGCACTCTGTCACATTCCAAATCTGTAGTTGTATCACTGAAATCGATCATAGCCATAAGCACATTCAAAACATCTGCGTGGTTGTTAGGTGTAGCCAGGTACTTTTTAAGATACGGCACTTTTGATTTAAATGAAGAGGACTCTAAATTGACTGTTGATTTACCGTCTTTAGGGCGTACCATCCGTTGAATGTCGACAACAGGACAGCCAAGATTTTGGAGTGCAGTTACTTCATCCATCATTGTTTCTGTGTAGATGTCAAGAAAAAGTACCCGTTTGCTTATGATGGGTGCAAATAAGCGGTTACATTTCGTTGGGAATATAGGCCAATCTTTCAAAGGTTCAAGATCATGCGCAAGAAACCTCTCACTTTTCTTTTTTGGATATTTAGTCTGATCCTTTGAAGGATCAAGATCAGTTTTACATGATGTTGAGCCTAGAAACTGCCTTAGAGATTGCATCCATTCGATATTTGGCTGATCGCTCAAAGTAGGTTCAAGATCATGCGCAAGTAACCTCTCACTTTTCTTTTTTGGATATTTAGTCTGATCCTTTGAAGGATCAAGATCAGTTTTACATGATGTTGAGCTTAGAAACTGCCATAGAGATTGCATCCATTCGATATTTGGCTGATCGCTCAAAGTAGGCTCCCATTCCACAGGATGTAGCGATCCTTTCCATATTTCAGGCAACTGAGTATGAATGAACTTAGCCAATTCCTTGACAGTGAAGCTTTCAAAGAGTTTCTCTTGATATGCTTTTTTCTCGATTTTGTGTATCTGAAGCCATGAAATGAGTAAACTGAGGATATTTTTATGAACAAAGATATCAGGACGGCAAGGAATGACATAGTAGAAGCACGTGAGGTATTTTGCGTTGGCATTAGAAAACGTCATAACACTTTTGCATCCATCAAGCAGTAACGGAAGGTCGAATAAGTCTGAAACTTTGTCCATGCCACGCAGACAGTACTCAAGAACAATCCTAAGGCAAAATGTTGACTTGAAAGCTGATTTGTCTATAGCACACGGGAGGTTGGAAAATGTAGATGAAGTCCGTATGTGCTGAATACACACTTTAGGAGAAATGAATTCTGCCTCGACTCCGACATCTTTAAATGCTGTACAGATAGCTGGTTGCGATGCAATCAAGTTAAAGTCTATATTCAATAGAAACAGACGAAATTTGTATAAACGCGCAGGTGAACCTGAAAAATCAAGTGTGGACAAGTCGTCGAAATATGCATCATCGACTGAGGATGTGGGGCTGCACCATTGAATTTCGTCAAAATTGAAAGTATAACCATCACTTCGTATCACTGGTAAAACCTTCATATTGTTATATCCGATGTATTTCAGAGTCGAGCTTGCAATCAATTTCCAAATATCGGAGAATTGACTTAAGTTGGTGGGAAACAATTTATCGAATGCATGACGTGTCCACAGGTAATCTCCGATAGTAACTCGATATTTTGATTGAAATAGTCGCTTACTCGCCGCTTCAATCAAGCATGCATACGCAGGAGCGATAACTTGTTCCGCTAGTAGTTTATTCCAAGGATGCATGGTTTCATCGTCGCCTTTTTTAAAATTTCTTCGAGACTGGTTCACTTCAAACGTCCCGTGTACGTGGACTGGAAGGGATGTGCTGATATCCAATGGTAGGAAACAAAAAGCCTTACCTTTAAAGTGTTTGCGGGAACACCGGTTCATTTTGGTGGCTACTCCACCATGTGGAATGAAAGCAGCATCACTGAATTCTCCCGTCTGCATGCTGTGTCTGTTCGGATCATCGTACCCAAGTCTTTGACAAACGAGCCACGTATCTCTTCTCTTATGCGAATCTGTCACGTCCATACTATAGACACAGCTAATTGGTGAAGTTGTGTTCGCTTGACCAGCCTTGAATTCCTTCAATCGATCTGTTACCTTTCGTCTTTGTACTTGGTCTTCACTGGATAACGATGCCTCCACACAATTTCGCAATTTCAGCTCACCGGAACCAGGATCGATCTCTGATATTGAAATCTTTTGTACGCTATTAAGAAACAGAAGAGATTCTGCTGATACTCTCTCAAAATCCTTGAGTAATGTATACACTCTTTCAGGTTCGTAACTTTCATCCGATATCTCGGACTCCATTTCCTTTTGTCGGAGAGGGAATCTAAACATTGTGCCTTTCTGAAGATCAAATTCGCTGTACTCACTAAGGTAGCCTTCACTCATATCTCTGAAGTTTGCTTGATAGTCATAATCTTTGTCTTTTTGATATAACTTTCCTGGATGGGTGCGGGTAGCACGTGGTACATACTCCACGTGTGGATCAAAGACGCACAATTTTGTTGAATTCTGGGTGAGAAATGTTGGGCAATCAGTGAGATGATATACAGCATTAAAACCAATACCAAAGCGACCTGTAGTTGTTGCATCTGAAATCTTCCCTCCAACGCCGACATTCTGTATGCCACTTATATCCTCATCTGTGAAAGGTTTATCATTGTAAACACATATTGCAGGACATTCGTGCATTGGTTTCCATTCTGGCCCTGATATTCTAGAACCTGTGTGTTTTCTAGGGTCAAACACTATGTGTAGTTCACTAGCACCGGCGTCGTCAGCATTCTGCAGGAGCTCCTTCAATACATCAGATGTATTAGAATACTGGCGCAGTATTCTATGCAGACATGTTGTTAGCTTCTCCGCTTGACCGCAGTCTTGTTCGCATTCGAAGCCTGTATCACTGGAGCACTGGTCTAATTTCACATCTCGTTGACTTTTAATTCCGAGCTTCTTAGCCTGATGGCAGGTCAAACTTTCGTGAGCGTATATGAATTCCAATGAAGATTGGTCCCACGTAAGATCATTATAGATTACTTCATCACATTGTCGTAACACACAGTCGCTGTCAGGGATGAACAATTGTTCTTGAAACTCTTTCAAATCGTCAGGTATAGATGTTACTGCTTTCAATACGTCTTGTACTATATCCATTTCTTCTGAAGATAACGGTTCCCCGTTTGAAGAGGTATTAACTAAATGTAAGATTGACAAGTAGTCGCCTATTGAGAAAGTTTCCTTTACGCCGAGCAGGGTTAGCAGGCTTTTAAACTTTAAAAACCTTGATGGAATCCGATACAAGTATGCTGGCAAATGTTTGTCGGATATGTCGCTATCAAATGCCACCATCTTGGGAGTTGCAAACCCTTTCCCATGCCAAATCCATGGTACATTATTTACACTCTCTCCACTGACTAAAGGCATCAGTTTAGTTTCTGAGATTTTGTCCAGAAAGTCATAGATATCTTCGATTAGAGAAAACATGTCATGATCACTTACTACGTTGCCCAGTTCTGTAGCAGTTGCCACATTTCTTAAGTGTCTTACAACATGTTCTGCACTAATGTTGCTGGCATCTTCTGTCCACGAAAAGAATGTGCCAAACTGACAGTGCATTTTTAGAAGTTTAACGAGTGGCATAACTGATCCCACTAAATTTACGTGAGTTGTCAACTGTACATCACTAGGGCATTGAAGTGATCCTGACGAATGGGACCACGGAGTCGTTGCTTCACAGCTAACCCATGCTATCTTGTTCAAAAGATTTCCAAGGGTTTGATAAGCATGGTAAGTGTTTCCGAGCAGAATGTTTCTAGAAAGTATATCTTGGTCCGGGTGCGTACAGAGAAAATCAAGCAGGGCTTTTGAACGTATCGAATCCATATTTTGTGATGTTTCAAGAGCAATTTTGAGTATTTCTTGTGCTGAAATTGACTGTTCATTTCTAAACCCAACTCTTTTAATATGTCCAAGTAATTTGTCACTGGCGTACTGCTCTGTTGGAAACACAGGTTTATTGTGATACAGACGTCCTAGCAATGTATTGTCGGGATCAAAAAGCTCTCCTGGACAAAGTAGTCTACCATCCAATGTTGGAATAAACTTCGTGTTTGCCACAAGCTTATCCAGATGAGCTCTATCTAGCAGCCATTTCATAATGGTGTCGCGTTCGTGTGGTAAATAATATCCGTTACCTACGTTTGGCAAAATATATTGTTCTAGTAGACTTTCACGGGTTACCTCTTGAACACCCAAACGGTTGGCCAGGTTTGTTGAAGACTCGTTCATCAAAATGAATCTATGGTTTATCTTTTGTACGGGAATTCCATAATATCCATCTTTGACGCCTTCTGTGCACTGTTGAACTGACACAAATTCTCCTGTATCGGTTTGAAATAAAGGTAGTTCTTCCGCTATTTGTTTCCATTCCTGAGATAAGTTTCTTATCTGTGATATCAGATTTAGTAAGTCTTTCTTGAGACCAACCTTGCTTTGCTCAACATACTTTGCTATTGATGTGCACCAACGAGCTGCTAGGATCTTCATCACACCTACTCCATTACCACATGGGATTAGGTCTTTGATGTCAGTATGCTTTTCAATGAAGTCTGGAAGGTAGTTTCTCACTACAATGATCGAAATGGATTCCAGGAAACAACATATAATTTCAGGAAGTTCCATAGGTGTTTCAAAGCTCCTTTGTATCTTCATAATCATACAATTTGGCTCAATTCTTGCAAGTATGATTGCTTCATTTTCCATTCCAATTTGGATCAGGGGAAGGGAGACAAATTTATGCAATGAGATATCTTCTTTTTGAAGCCATTCCCATATTTCGCGTAACCAGCATCTCGCTGGTTGGCCGACATTTCCTGGAATCCACTTGACAATTTGAGACCCATTTGGCCATATATTTTGAAGGCATTCCTTTAGGAGTGATGGAACCATTTCAACTGAAAGTATCTTTAACTGTGTGGAACATTGTATTTCATGGGTTTTCAAAATATCTGGACAATCATCTGAAACAAGAGAGTTTTCTATGTTTGGAAATAGGTGCTTTGGAACCATGCTGTTTGGAATGTAAACTGTCTCTCCTCGTGTATTGAAGTGTCCGAAATTACCATTTGCCAAAGGAAGTAGGTAAATATTCTCCATGGAATGAGGCTGATGATCCTGATGATCCTCTAAGATATAATGAAGCAGTTCCATCTTCTCTTGTCGATCCAGCAAATCAAGACTATCTCCCTTTAGTACCTGTCGCATCAGACTTGGAGTCACTTCTCGAAATTCTACATTACCCCAACGCAATGCTTCTATGATATGCAGGGGAGGTTGAACAACAGGATATCCCCTTTGCAGCAAAACTTTGTAAACAAGGCTGCTGTTTTGTGTATCGATGATCACTTCATGTGGCTTTTTCCATTGACCTCCTTCCTGTTGCGTGTATAGCACATCTTTCGTTTTCAAGATATCGATGGCTTTTTTGACACCATTCTCCCATGTGCATTTCAAATGAGCTACTATTGGCCAAAATCCATATACCATGGAAGGTGGTAGTCCACAAGAGATTGATGTCTCTATTAGATCCACGTAAGCTTCTGGGAATACCTCTTCCACCAAACCAACATTCCACTGTGCAGCAATGTCATGTTTGGACTCTTTGTCAGGCCACTTGATGCTGCGACGGTTATCACCAAGTCCAAAATACCCATGTATGTGAACTGGTAAAGGACTACTCTCACTTTCTGGCAGGGGTAGGAAACAAAACATTCTTCCCTCCCCTTTGACATTATTACCTCTTTTGGCAGCTATACCTACCCATGGTAACTGTTTCAGATCTTTATTTTCAATCAAAGATTGCATAGAGGCGCTTAAACCCTGTCTTTTTACACAGTTTACAATGGTGTAATGATTGACACATACTTGTTCACCAACACGAGATTCAATGTTTGCATGTATTCGACTCATACTCATAGGGGATGCGTTCTGATGACATTCATTCAGAAATGTTGACCTTTCACATCGCAAAGAAACTTTGTCATTTGGTGACATTTCTACGCTATAAATCAATTCGGGTTCCCTATCTCGAGCACACCTCTCGTATATACAGACAGATTCAACATTCTTAAGAAAGAGGAGGGATATTTCAGCGTCATTTAGGAAAGACCTGATGAGACTCTGTATTCTTTCATCACTGTATGTTGACCTACTGATTAAAGACTCGGCTCCTTCTTTCCTCAAAGGGAACCTGAATATTGTTCCATCAAAGTGGCCTCTCTTGAAAGTATCAGGCGTACATTCAAAAAGTGACTCCAAAAAGGGTGCGAATTGATCTTTCAATGGAAGCTGCAAAAGCTCTGCTGAAACATGCCAACCTTTTCCATTCTCACCTTTCTCGAAGTACCTTTCATTGGGATCTAAGAAACCAATGAAGTTGCCGCTGAATATACTTGGCACATCTATGTAAAAAGAAGGCAGAAAACAAATACGGCTTAACGTACGAAATCTCACCTTACTTTTGACCAATCTTGTAACTTGATTTTCACAATGTTACCAATGACTTACCCGGTCGTATTGTATATCAACTTGTAGCTTGGGTTGAGCTCTTTCAGAAAATATGTATTTTTGACCTGGTCACCATGGTATCGACGTAAGGCTACTGATTCGCTAAACACTAGAACGAACGTTACTAAAGAACGGAATGTCGCATGTACACCAAACTTGGGTGAAGGGTGTATGAGTACAGTATAGAAGAAACCTGTTTCCGGATTTTTAAACGGTTGCCATGGTAACCAGGAGTCGACCAATTTTGCATCGTAATTCAAATTTGGAAAAGAAAATTAAAAATCCGGAAATATGGTGACCTAGCCCTATTTGTACTTATTATTCATGCAAAAAAATTAAAAAACAGCCATATTCCATTTTTGAGTTACGTTTGTTTTCGTATCGCATGTTTGCGGTTTTTGTACATTCAAGATATAGGCCTTTAAACATTGGCAAAAAATTAAACTTGAAAAATAATAAATATGATACCCAGGTTATAAGTAACTATAATACTGTGAAAGATGATAAATTTACACACATTTTAAGCCTATTTGGGTCAAAATATGATTTAATTTAGCGGAGTTACATATTTAAAAAGATAGCATGTTTCAATATAGCCGGGTGAGATAAAATAAAGAAATATGTGAAAAATAACATACTTGCATAAGATTTACAATGCATTATCTTAATAAAATAACTGAATTATTTTATAGGAAAAATGTAATTATTTTATTAAAATATAATTTAAATGAACATCCTACAAATTACATGATCAACGTCTTCTGTATACAAATGTATAGGAAAACGTCCAGAAATTTGGGACTTGCTTTCTTCATAGCTGATATAATATCATGTTTATCATTGTTATATTAAGTATATAAATCTTTATGTTTACCTGTCAGATGGTAGACTGAAATAAATCCCAGGCCGAATCGTCCAACTTTGGTCGGGTCATCTTGTTTCATACTCTGCTCTGGGTGTTGAATACTCTTCCAGTCGTCCGGTGTGAAAGCAGCATCATTGTACACACACAAGGCTGGACCATACAGGTTACGGAGCGATTGCGACCATAGGTGTTCAGTTGGGTGATTTCTTTTGTCATATAGGAAGATCACTCTTCTTGCCCCAGCGTCATCAGCATTTTGTAGGAGTTCCTGTGTGGAACAAATAATAAATTGATATTATTTGTGTAAAGTTCAAAATGAGTTGAAATGAATTGAGATTGGTTACATTCCTTGAAATTAATCTGAATGACCCAAAATAAATTCACTTGTTTTTAAGGTGGCTTAGCACAGAAAGAGGTGTCGGACACGTTTGAGTTGATATCAACGGTATTGGACACAATTCCAAAGATTGTATCCCGGTGTAAGCAGGAATGTAAGTCCACTGTTCTATATGTCCGGGTTGTACAGTAAAGCATAGGCTAACAACTCTCACGCAACATTAGCTTCACGCTTTATTCCGTTATGGTCTATGGAAGGCGGACTACTATTTCAGGGGGACTACGATTACTTTCACACCGGGCTTTAAGGTGTCTGTACCACGCGTACAAATACGCTCTCGTTTTGATTTCACAAGTGCAGCAACACGCATACGCAGTATAAACAGAATAGTGTTTTGAAGCCCAAAAATGTCGGTGATCCCTAATTTTTATTATTTTAATTAAAAGATCATACTTGTGCGCAAATTTGTGAAAAAATTAGCGCAACATTCCAGTGAGAAGTTTTTGTTTTTGAATCAACACTAAATAAGCCTTTTTGAGGCTGACATTGCACACTAGAATAAACATCTTTTGTGTTTCCCGGGTTTTACCCAAACCCAAACCAAAGTACGCGGCCCCTCTCCTATTGTTATCTTAATTTGACCCATTTGGAATAGCGTCCTCTCCTTTTGTGACGACCATTCTTCTAAAAGGCTTATAATGGGCCTCTCGAAAAACGTACGAACAACAAAAAATGTACGAAAGGTTGTGACCACTTCTTAAACGGTAGCCCGAACGTAGACAGCACACAGAGAACATGGAGAAAGGTCCTCATGCTTTAAATCTGCTACGTCGTGTATGCGTGCTCTAAAATTCGTACGATGTCGGTAGCCTACCTACAACATACGGGACGCACGATTTTGCGTACGATTTGGACGCAGACACCATTTACGTGCACGTACGACGGTTTGTGACCCCGGGTTGTGACCACCGCTTAAAACACCAGTACGGTCCGCACGTGCCTGGCAACGTACGCACAGCGTGCGGTTTTTTTTTGGCAATTTTTCCTACGGACACTTGCTCTGCGGACGACATACTGACATCATGCTTGTGTCGTACATGTAATTACATTTTTTATATAATAACGTGGAGTTCGTATGTTGTGCGCCCGTTTTTGGTACTGAGCATGTGCGCAACGTACGATGCACGCAACCACTCACTGTCAGGCGTTTCGTGCGCACAACGTTCTTTTTCTCACACCGTAAGATTAACGTGCATCCTTCTGCGTCTTCCAAGTCTTTCCCACGTTTTTAGACAAAAAAACGTATGAACGAAAAAAACACAGGACGGGTTGTAACCACCGACAATTGAGGACCCTAGAACTAAAAGGGGGTTAAGTCACAAAATCTTGAAAATTGAGTTGTGTCAATTTCCCGCTACAGAATTCTCATTTCTACATTCTGTACAAGTTTTGTAGTAATTTGATGATCAGAGCATGTGTTAAAGTCACTGCGAGATGCAGCAATACCATTCAAGACAACACAAATGATATGATGTTTGTGCCATTTTCTCAGTTTGTACTCAGTGTGACTTAACCCCGTTCTAGTTCTAGGGTCCTCAATTTGTGTCAGAGGTTTTATAAACACACCTTGAAAATTTGTCCACCTTCTGGATACTTATCCAGCACTCGTTTCACGTAAACGTGCAATGGAGGTACTGTCTGACCAAAACTAGTCTGAAAATAATAAATAATAAACGGAAATAAATTATACAACAAATGTATGAAACCAGGGGTCGATTTCACTAACATTTACGACGCATCGTAGCTACGAAGGGTTGAGCTCGTAACTACAACTAGAAATCACAAACACATGAAAATCCTTCGTAAGTGTTCACTGCATCGTAAAGGTATATGAATTGTGCATTAGGAAAATCGTGGTCGTAGCTAACGATGGGTTTTAGTCTTACGATAGGTTAACAATGCGTTTTAACGTTAGTGAAATCGACCCCTGGAGATTATTTGTAATCTTATTCACTTTCGATGGGTCTACTTATAAAATTGACATTGGTGATATTTGGCCATTAGGGTGGCACACCCTGCATAGAAATTCACTTCATTTCAGTATGTTGTAAAATAGCTATTAGGCCTATATTAAAGGAGATAACCCCCTATTATAATTATAGAGGGTTGCACGACGCGATGCGTACCATACACGCAACCATTCTCGCCGCCATCTTGTTGGGGTCGGAATAATTTGTAGTGTAAACAAGACATCAAAATCGACTGTAACTTGTGATTGACTTCAAATCATGACTTGAGAAAATTAAACTAAATAAATGTACCGTATATTCTTGTCATCATCAGTTGTGATCATCTGGTATCGTGATACTGCTAAAAGATTATAATATGACGGGACGTTTTATTTGCCGGCCCCATGAAAATGGTGTTGTGAGTACGATGACGTCACGTACGTGCAAACACTCTATTAGTAAACACTAGCGAGGAAACCTCATAATTTCATGATGTTCGAACAATTCGACTGGTTTCAAACTTTGATAGATTGTAGGCTTCATACTTCTTACTGAATTACAAACAATATTTAT
>JXSR01S002555.1:0-28868 GCA_000969725.1 Ophiothrix spiculata
CTATTATTCAAAAACCACTCATGCAAAACCTTGCAAAAATGAGATCCAGGTACCTGAGACTATTGTCATTGACGTCCAATACATGAAATTGAACAAAATTGTTATTTTTGGAACTCAAAAACTAAAGGGTTTTTTCGGGGTTAGCCGCTACACTAATGGGGTGTGAAGACATATTCCGTAGGGCTTGTGAGGTCTGCATGAAAGGTATGAGAGATCAAAGGGAACCCTTTATGAGGTAGGTGGCTGTAGTAATGGGACCCATGGGGTGTGAAGGCATACTCCGTAGGGCTTGTGAGGTCTGCATGAAACTTATGAGAGATCAAAGGGTACCCCTTATGAGGTAGGTGGTTGTAGCAATGGGACCAATTATATGATAAACCTTGGTAGATGCAGGTCAGGCAGAGCCATGCCATATTCCTACTGGCACCTGTCGGATCCTGTGGCTATGTATGTCATAAATAAACATTTTGGATAGCAGAGTATGCTTATAAATATGTCAAGGTTTACTGCTCTGGATAACCCATGCAAAATCAGTTTTGTTTTCATACTTTATCTGATTTTTTTAAGAAGAATATTTTAGTAAGATATTAAAAGTAAACAATTTGAAAATTAACCATTAAGGGTGACATTCTGGAACATAATGTTGGTAGTTATTGCCAGCAGGTTTACACTTGCCTTAAAATAAAATTTTCACTTGAATGCATCTTATGCACCAGGGTTAAAGTTCACATGAGACTCACCCGATATTGTGAAAAGATTTGATCCGGTAAGATGTGACATGACAATTTATCTGACTGGTTTGATGTATATGCAGAGTTAGATGTGATTCTGCCCATGATGGAAAGAATTACTCAGAGATGCAAGTTTTAAGGAAAATTTCCTTAACTCTTTCACTCCGGCAAGCCGCTCACAGCGGCTCTCAAATGCGTGCACAATTGGCCGAAATTTCAAATTTGATGCATTTTTTTCAAATTTCTCTTAAAATAAAACTACAAGCTCAAATTGGTTGAAAATTTGCCAGCAAGCAGTTGAAACAAAGGGCTATCTAGCACCATTTAGGAAATTTTGAATTCAGTGACTTATCCCTGATTACTTTTTCCTACTGCAAGCCACATGTGATTTTTAAATAGTCTTATTTGGGATTGAATACTTTCATCTTACAGTGTTTTGAAGACCTTTATTTATGATCCGTTGGTGGAATGGAGTAAGCCTGCATCACGCTCCCGAGCTGGCACGTCAGCTGTCACAGAGTCGGGTGAAATCAACAACGAAAAGGTAAGTCACTTGTTGCGAGAGGGATAACTGTTGGCATGGGCATGGCTGAGTTGTATCCCGCATGTTTAAGCCGCATAAAAAAGTAAAGTTGTTTCTCGTCCCCCTCCCTCCTCACTTTTTGGTGCTGCACAATTTTTTGTTGTTGTTGCAAAAATGCGAAAGAGATGTTAAAAATTGAGCTAAATCGTTCAAATATCAAGACCCCGCTTTCCTTTTTAAAGGATTCTTTAAATTCTTGATGTTTTTAACGTTGAAACTGTCATGAAACCAACGTCTATCCATATCACATAGAGTAAAAAGACAGCAACTGAATGTGCAGTCAACATAAACTTGGATTGCCCAGGCTCTACCAAACCTGAAAAAAAAAACCCACCTCCCTCCCTCCTCACATTTTGAGAAACCTTCGAACGAGAAACAACTTATTTTTTTATGTGGCCTTATTTTATTCTTCATCAGTTCACTGTGCATAGAAAATTGCAATTTAAAACTTTATTTTAACAACTATCAATTATGAAATCAGTGGCACAGCATTGTAGTGCTGGTTTTTAATGTGTTTGTTGATGTTTTTGCAGCATCCTATTGAAGATAATTTTTTCATGTGCGTAAACTCATTAGCCAAAGATAATGTCGTCCGTTGCAACTACACAAAACAAGCGACATGACGATCGCAAAACAGATGCAACAATGCCAGGCCTTTGTCTCATACCTGCCAACTGTCCCGAATTTATCAGGATTGTCCCGATTTACAACTCTCAAAATGGCCAAAAATCAGGACATCCCGATTTTGAGATATTATAAAAAAAAATACAAGGAAAAGTCGCCAATCCTGACCTGTATTCAGTAAATGCTCTTGTGGCATATATTTGGGCCAAAACCTAAAAAAAAAAGCCTTAATAAAGATAATGAAAGTCACAAACCCACCTGTATTCAATACATATTTATTATATGCTCTTGGAACATACATGTGAGCCAAAATCATAAAAAAATCACCTCACGCAAGCACTCGGCCTTTTTGTCCTGATTTTGGGATTTACAATGTTGGCAGGTATGTTGTCTACTGAGGCATACTTGTGCAATCGCATGCCATTTTTTATGATATCGCGGTCCGCGATTACAGTGAAAAATATACACCTTTTCGACGAAATTTAGAACACGCATGGTTACCACTTTTATGTTGACTTGGGGGACCGGGCATACAACCTTCTAGCATGGGAGTGGATTGAAGTGACAGTGTATGCCAAAAGAGTTTATCTGCTATGTTCATACTGCGTTTTTACTTTGTCGTACAGTTACAGTGCTCTTAACAAAACTACTACAATGTAGTTTTGTGAATATCAATTTGTTTCTTGATTTGCAGGCACAAACTCACGTCAATAACATTGATTTACGGATGCAAGGGATTCTGAAAAATAAAAACAGGACTCATGGTTTGCCGTTATCCATTGAAGGACACGTACATTATCTCATATCGGAAGCAACCTCGGAAAGGAATCTATGCCAAATGTACGTGGGATGGGCCGCCTTTATGTAGATCAGAACGAGACCTCATGGTTTGCCGTTATCTATCAAAGGAACCCGTACACTCTATACCTGATATCTGAAGCAACCTTGGAAAGGAATCTATGCCAAATGTATGTGGGATGGGCAGCCTTTATGTAGATCAGAACTGGGCTCCAGATTTGCCATTATTTTTTGAAGGAACCCGTACACTCAGGCATACTTTATATCAGAGGCAACCTCCGAAAGGAATCTATGCCAAATTTATGTCGGATGGGTAGTCTTTATTTAGATCATTGCGGACTCATCGTTTACTGTTATCTAACAATGGACACACACTACCTCATATCTGAAGTAACCTCCGAAAGGAATCTATGCCAAATATTCATCGGTTGGACATCCTTCAGTTGTCAGTTCCAAACAAAGTGTAAACACTTGTCCATAGAGACGGGACTTCACAAAGTGCAGTTGCAAGTTGGTGTAGAATATTTACATGGTGCAAGTAAAAATCCTCCTCATCTGATTAGAGAAATTTCATTTGGATTCTTCCTGGCAGAATTTTAGCGACTTCTTGGATAATAGTATACATATATATACTGACTTGACTTGATGATCTATGAACCTGAAGTGACTGAAATTGCTATTTTACCGAGGGATGCAGCCCCGAAGTAAAATTTTAGTCACTGAAGGATCATATTTTAATCCAAAGATCTGAAAAAGTCAGTATATATTTGTTTTATATACTATATGTTGATTTCAATATTTTTTGTGTGTCAAAAAATCTAAAAAAATCTTTATAAAAAATGCAGTCACACAATGCTAACAAGGAATGTGTGCATATAGGTAATGCGCGCATATTCGTGTAAGCTTGATGAGTGCGTAATTTGGTGCTTCTCATATAAGGTAAATGTTATAACGCTAAATAGTATTTCCAAAAGTGCTAAATAGTACTTCCAAAAGTACTATTTAGCGCTATATAATACTTTTAAAAGTACTATTTAGGGCTTTCCTCAATCTGGTTATAGCTATTTTAAATCATGGGATGGGGTTTTACCCACCCAAGTCTGTAAATTTATTAATGCGGTATATAATTCTTAATATCTAACTATTCTTGTTATTATAGGGATTCTCTGCAAGATTATAGATTTTACTCTGAAAGCGGTGATCCTTTGCGATCTGTATGTTGTAAGTACTGCCTCCATACAGATTTGACAAAGCAATTATAGTGCATGTGGAACTCTCTCTGCGTTTAAACTGCAATCTGATTATGGATTCATCACTCATTACACTTTACTTCACTTATCATCTAACCACTTTTTCTTTTACAAAAACAGTGCAGGAGGTCACCCTAGAAATAAATTCCTAAGTCAGTGTCTTGGTGCATACGTACCGGTATTCAATTTTCAGTGAAGTGCAGTGATAGTTATATAGCCCATCTCCATTGGTAAGAGAACTCAGTGAATTTGTAGTTGCATTTGTGATGTTTGAACATCATCATTTTGATTATCACTTTTTTGGATAACAGAATGACCTATCTATCGTTGTTATTGGATTTTTTTTATAAAACAGACATATAAAAACCTTATTTTGAAAGGGTATAAATTAACAATGGTTGAGCTGCAACGTTCACTTTGAAGAATAAAATTGATTAATATATCTATATCAAGATTCAGGACTTACAAGTAAAGTTCATCAAACAGCAAAAATCTTCATATATAGTTATATAAAGCAAGAAAAAAAAATATCATCCAATGAAAAAGTGAAATGTTCCATTTAATTGTTAATGCTACATTTCATTTTTTATTTTATCAACAAAATGCATAGAATTTGTGAATTTACCTTTAAGTAACGGTGCCTACTTCCTCTCTGACATTACAGTGCACATTCAGGGCCCATGTGTATTGTCATATAACACAGCAACAATTTATGAAAATGGTGAAATTGTCAAGAAATATATGAGGGAGGAAATAACCACTTAGGCCTAAAAAAATAAAATTTTTGTTTGTCCTCCAGTGGAAAATTTAAAATTTTGGGTCAATCGGTCGGTTGATCTTTTTTTTTTTTACTCTTCACATATATTTTAAAGAATGATGCCATTCCATGGATTTTATCTTGAATACCAAGCAACGCAGGCCTTAATCAAAGATTTTGGGTCATTATTTAGGAAATATGCATGTTATACTACTAAATTTGACTTTATACTGCTAAATTTTACGTCTTCCATCGAAAATATTGGGTTTTCATATTTTACATGTTTGAAGAGAAAAAACAACAACTAAAATACCCGACCCACATTTTTGGCATTTTAGGGTTGGTCGTGAAGGGCAAACAAACATATTTTTTTAGGCCTTATGTCTGACAGTGACACTGCTGAATTCAAGTTAAGAATTCAATCATTAGGTGAAACTTGCAGTGTGGTTTGGGATTTCATTTTTTTGATTTCAGGACATTTTTAATCATGATGTGCAAAAGCTAAAGGTTGTTTCAGAGTTGCTATCGCTTTGTAGAGATGCGGCAGATGACCATGATTCAGCAATTCAGAGTTGTCGTAATGCGTCATTGGCATAATTACTATGATGACCTGTCACAACCCAAGTAGCATTCAATTCAACTGTGCAATCACGAAATGTCTTCGCAATTTAAGGTGGCTTAGCACACATAGAATTCCTCTATTTATTTTTCTTATTTTTTGATGTATGGTGTTTTTATATGTGCTGATCACATTTCTTAAATAAAAAATGGGGGTCACCAACTTAGTTTTTGAGAAAAATTCACTTCAAAAACACTATGTTTTACCACTTTTTACCATTGACCTCTATGGTAAAATCAAAATAAATCGGACAAAAACACTTATAATTAAAAAACGGCTCTATTTTTTTCTCTCTTTTTCACATATGTTTTGGTCCTTATATAGTTCTTTAAAAAACGTAATAAAAAAATATGATCACCGACTTACTTTTTGAGATATAAAGCAAAATTAAGAAAAAAAATTGGCATTTTTTTAGCAATGAGCAACACCTTAAGCACTGTGCGCTTTGAGCACTGCGTCGTCAGGAGTAACGCGCATGGTCTTATGCGTGAATATAAAAATGACGCACGTGTAAGATCGCGTTATATTAAAGCGCAAGATACAGTACGCCAGAAAGTACGCTAAAAGCCCGGGATAAGTACTTTGAAACTGTGTCCAACACCGCTGATATCAGATCACTCGTGTCCGACACCGCATCTGTGCTAAGCCACCTTAAACAACAGGATGATCGGACGATTGACTTGTTGTGCTTGTAGCAAAATCTGTCAAGCATGACAAGATTAACATTATGCGCTTGAAATTATTGACATCATCACAACATTGCGAGAACTGCAAAACACACACTGAACCCAGAAATAATCATGAAGTATCTTTTCTATCAGCAAAATAAAAGTTTCCGTATAATATAGACTTTCAGTGATTTTGAATATCCAAATCTGTGTTTAAATTGTTTTTGAAATTCAGCTTACATGATACGATGGTTACACAACCGATCAATGCTTGAAACTATTGTAAAATTTCTTTGTGCCTTTATGTGTATTACTAAAAATGTTAAATTTCTCAGTGAAATGTTTAATCCCTCCTGCATTACAGGATGATCTTTGCGGGGATCTTTGTTTAAATTCAGTAAGAAAGTCAAAGTCAAGAAACATGCTATGGGCTATCTCTAACTTAAAGATACTAACTATGATTCCAAAAGTGACATGATTATGAAACCCATGTATAGGCCACACATATGTGACCGTCCATACAGTAAATGCCAGAAACTTCATTTTGCGCTACAGGTGAAAATACATTTGCCGAAATTGATTTTTTGACAGATTCACAATTCTAGTACTTACTACAAAATACCAACAAAGTTTCATTTTAAAAAATGATAAGAAATGTGAAATAAATTGGCATATTCTTAAAGACAATCAACAGAAAATATAGGGCTTACTAATCTTTGAACGCCTTTATCTCAGTTATACGTTTTACTCTCTGACAACCTTTGACGGACCATAACTTGACTTCTGGAAATCGTGTGACGTTCATTAAGGTGTCATTTTAATCCTTAAAGCATGGTCTTTTCAAATAATCAAAAAAGTGAAAATGACAAGAGCTGGCATTTACTGCTGTTTTGGGCTGGACGGTCACATATTTAAGTAAATCGAACCATGGTTGCTTTGGTCGATTCTGCTTCATTGCACTGACTCAACATTGACATGATTTTGTACCAATCAGGTTCTTAATTCGTAAGGTGTTATGTATTCCTTTAAATCAGAACATTTAGTAACCTTTGTAGATATGTTTGTACCTTTCTATTGTACGTAGGTTAATGTAAAGTTACATTTTGAAATTTGTTGGAACTATTTTCTATATTTATTATTGTTATTTCTTAAATTAAAAGAAGACAAGCAATATTTGTTTATTTGTCCATATTTGTGACCAGACACATTTTCTTTTTAATTTTCAAGTTTAATTTTTTGTATCTCTACACATGTTTATACTCTGTAAACCTTGAAGTATGCAACAAGCAGCCTATCAATGCACATAAACCAATATGACAATACGGGGAAGTAAATTAGTCCATATTTCTCAAATCATAGCAACGTGCTAAATCTTGCTGAATATTCAAATGAATTTATGTTCAATGTTTGCCCATGTGTTAGCAACAAAATTAGCACACAATAATACTAAAATCATGAAGAAGTCATATAAAAAAGTATTAATACACAGTCATTTGGTCTTAATAAAACCTAATCAATCATTACAAGTCTCTTACACAATACAAACTCATCGGTTCACAATGTTGAAGGATACAAGGGATATACTATGGATCTTGTAACAAAGTCTGATTGCTTGTTGCATACTTCAAGGTTTATAGAGTGTAGTGCAAAGATGTTTATATATATTTATACTTAAGGGCACAGTTAACCCCTCATTTTCTGAAATATTTTATGCTTTGTAACTCAGAAACCGATAAGTAAATCCATATAAAAGTATACATTTCTAGATGTGGATTTTCATGTAGAAGATTATGGTTAGGTCAGTTTTGGACCAAAATGTATGATTTTGGACCTATGTCTAAAAAACCCTTGTTCTTGGACCATTAATTTGTAAACAACCTAACTAAATTTTGAAAAAATAAAAGTTGGACCTCGTATATGCTTTTTAGAATCTAGAAACACATGTCTAGGAATGCATTTCTCAAATTTTTGATTTTTACCCTAGCTACTTTTTGAAATATTGATATAAAATTGGATGGATTGAGCTATGAGTTTTACGAAATATCGTGCGAGATGCGCAGCGTCGAGCTCGATATTTCTAAAACTCATAGCGAGAGTCAGACCAATATCTTTGAGTAGCATGCGAAAAAATCCATCCAATTTTATCATTATTATGTTCAAAATGTGATATTTTGTATACTGTCCGATATCCCTGTCCAATTTTTTGGAAATCGGACAGCTCAGAACATAATAATGATATAAAATTTGATGGATTGAGCATGATACAAAAAGATATTGGTCGAGCTATGAGTTTAACGAAATATCGTGCGAGACGCGCAGCGTCAAGCTCGATAAAATTTGATGGATTGAGCATGATACAAAAAGATATTGGTCGAGCTATGAGTTTAACGAAATATCGTGCGAGACGCGCAGCGTCAAGCTCGATATTTCTAAAACTCATAGCGAGACGAATATCTTTAAGTATCATGCAAAAAAATCCATCCAATGTTATCATTATTATGTTCAAAATCTGACATTTTGTTTTCAGTCCGATATCCCTGTCCGATTTTTTTGGAAATCGGTCAGCTCAGAACATAATAATGCAAAAAGTAGGCAAAAAATGACAAAAAAAAAATCTGAAAAGTTACGAATCAAGCTTGTTGTATGGATATAACCTTCTTTTGTTGATGAGGTCAAAGGTCATACCAAGGTTAAAGGTCAAGTTGTAAGATAAACTGAAAATATCAAACCTGGGATATCATGGTTTTGAGAATCGGTGTTTTTGATGAAGTTCCTTGCTACTTTCCTACTTGTTTCCCAGGTACTTTCTGTCAGAATAGTGTGTCAAGTAAGGCCAAAAAAATAAATTGTTTGTTTGCCCTCCAGTGGAAAAATTAAAATTTTGGGTCAGTCGGTCGGATGATCTTTTTTTTTTTACTCTTCACATATATTTTAAAGAATGATGTCACTCCATGGATTTTATCGGGAATACCAAGCAATGCAGGGCTTAATCAAATATTGTGGGTGATTTTTTAGAGGAAATATGCATTTTATGCTTCTAAATGTGACTTTATACTGCTAATTTTTACATTTTTGATTGAAAATATTGATTTCATATTTTAAATGTTTGAAGAAAAAAACAAACAAGATACCCGACCCAAATTTTTGGCATTTTAGGGTCGGTCGCGGAGGGCAAACAAACGATTTTTTTAGGCCTAATGGTGAGACAAATTACCCCAGCCTATGATTCATCAGGGCATATAGTGCTAAGATACTACAGAATGTAGCTTTGAACACTGCAAAATTCCAAATGATGTTTAGTGTAGTTTTTCCTAGAAAGAAACCAAAGAGGATGAGGGAAAGAAAATGGCTGCAAAAAAAGAAAGAAAAGAAGAAAACAGAAATGTTTCTTCTCTTCTTCCCATTATTGTGCAGGACTCACAGTAACCCTGGTCACATAGCCTTGCGGCGAGGTTACGATGTCTTTACGGCGTCATACATTGTACCGGGTAGAAATTCAGTGAACATCGACTAGACATGTTCGTGCGGTGTCTTTGAGCCTGATTTGGTGAAACTCAGTAGAAGGGAAGGCAATTTTTAAAAAACTTTATGAGGGATAGGAAACAACACATCTTTATTACACTGACATGAGGCAATTGTATCATTTTGCAAGTAATGTTTCAAATATATCGCAAGGAAGACAAGGAATCAGGTTATTTTTCATAATTGTTGACAAATTTTTTAATGGAATTGACATTTTTCTACAGCTGGCACATGTCCTGCGTAATTGTTTGAGACTTAAATGCAAGAAGTAATTTCCCACCAAATCAACACCATGAATGAATCACTGAATTCTACAGACACGAAAGCAGGAACAACTGTAGTTTTCTATTTTTAACCAAATCTGTGGTTGTTTAGTACTGTGGCCCAGTACCTTGACTAGCCTAAATTTCTCATTCCAGTTTTCACTCTTTTTCCAAAAGTCTATCAAAATATCAGTTTCATTTGTTGATTTCAGTTTTACTTCATTTAAAGACGATCGCGGTGTTAATTTTCACCAACAGATGGCAGCGTTACAGAATCAGTTGTTGGTCAGTGGCGCGAAGATTTTGACAAAATGTGTGTGTGGTATCTAAGCGTAAGATTTGCGCCTAATATGCAAAACGCAACGCGCGCACTAGTTTTTTATGCATTGTCTTCCTGGTAAGCGCCGAAAATGGCGCGAAATAGTAACAAGTAGCTGCGAGTGCTCCCGAGCCAACGGGCCTTCAGTGATAAAACTTTTTACGTGCAATTTCCTATACCACAAAATGCTTATTTTTCAAATATTTGCTACCTGTAGAATTTTTAAATTTTTGCTGGTCAATTGTGACTGTCAAGTGCAGGGGATGTCAATTCAAGAAAAAAAGTATGTGTTCACCGATCAAGAAAAAATATGGGGTCACCGACTGTTTTCAAAAGATAACTAGAGATGAAATTAAATGGGGCAAAAACTAAAAAACAATTTTCATCGCCGGGGAATTAAATGTCGAAATTTGGTTTTATAACATCAAACAGATAAAAAAAGTTCATTACGTTAATTAACCTAACGCTCAAGTTTTCAGTTATTGTCAATTAAACAAAAAATGACGTCATCATATATGACATCATAGCGCGCTTGGATATTTTTTTTATTGCTGAATTTTGAAGTTTAGACTCATGTAGAATGTATACAAAGCGTTTTGGGCTTGGAGGAGATCCACGATTTGAGGAAGCTAAGCTTTGAGGTGATTAGGATGAAGAAGTAAATGCTACATAATCTATAAACCTTGAAGTATGCAACAAGCAATCAAGACTCTGTTACGAGATCCATAGCATATCACTTGTATTCTACAACATTGTTAACTGGTGATTTTTATTGTGTAAGAGACTAGTAATGATTGATTAGGATTGATTAAGACCAAATCACTGCATATTGATATTTTTTTACATGAATTGCTTCATGATTTTCGAATTATTTTAGGCAAATTTTGTTGCCATAATATGGACAAACATTGAGGATAAGTTCATTTGAATATTCAGCAAGATTTGGTATGTTGTTATGATTTGAGAAATACTGACTAATTTACTTCCCCGTATGGTCATATTGGTTTATTAGAGAATAAAATCTGCGGGGGCACCCATTACTCAAAATAATGTACGCCCAACCATTATGAGACGATAGATGACAGGCAAAACAATAAATTGCCATCTTTTATTCTCATTCTTAGTCACAAATTTGAGTAATTTATAAACCAAAAAAAGATGTTAATTATTGCCAAAAACTATAAACATTATCATTGGAAAAATGTACACCCCTATTCAAACATGAAATATTCCAAACCCAGTAAAGCTGTTCGCGCCGGATGTGCGTATACCTGCATCGTGCCGTAATTTTAAACGCGCGGCTCCACTGCGTTTCACGCTGAACGCACTGTCATCTATCGTCTCACAATGGATGGCCAAAATTGCACTCAGTGACTAAGAAAGTGTGTTAATCGGCTGCTTTTTGCATACTTCAAGATTTACAGAGTATAGAATTAATTTTGGCTGTCAGAAAAAGGAGAGTGATTTGATTTGTATAAAGTAATTTTTATTTTCCGATGAAAGATCACCACTTTTGATGTTTCAGTTTCAAATTTCAGTAAAATTGTTCGAACTGTTTTGATTTGGTAAGCAATTTTGTATTTCATTGTGCAAATCCATGGGCTAAAATCAGCATTTTGTCATTGATATTATCAAAATGGAAATGGACATTTCACATTAGTTTTGAGAAATATGTGACACCAAATTTCAAAATGTTTGAAAAAAAAAGGTTGATGCAAATTATCGAACCAAGCTCCTTTAATAAAACCCATGAATTTGTCGGTGTGTACTTCTGTCATTGTTGGGAGAATTGAAAATGTGCAATCCATCCCAAACTTTGAATGTCATGTCCATTGCATGCTGCATGGTATCATATGTGACCCGTCATATCGAAAGGTACCTTAACACCGGCATAGAAAATTACGAGATACGGGCCATTGAAGCTGAGCATAGTCAAAAATCACATCCAAGGTCGAATTTCTAATTTCATTAGAAACGTTACCTTTGAAGTGTACTCTATCATATTAATCAGGCTCCAACATCCAAAACATAAGATTAATTTGTTAAAAAACAAGATACGAATCCTTTCTCCATTCAAGTTTTACCAGTACAGAAACTTGATTTTCTCAGAACTATAGTTTTCTGAATCAGCTTGATGCCTTTTACCAATTGGATGTAACTTTGCAATCGAAAATGCAATAACTAAAAGCAAGGTGTCATTTTAAAGCTTAAAATATAATCTTTCAGATGAGACCAAAAAATCAATTTTCATTTTGGGACCCTAAAGGTACCTTTCGATATGACGGGTCACATATTATGTAAGAGAGGATTGGAAGTTTTTTGTAGTTTAACAATGTCAGAATTTTTTTTAAATATGTTGATCTAAATTCATTGGCAGATATTAAAAAAGGCCCCGGAAAAGTGCTAGTGAACCTCCCAAGAATAAAATGATTATATTTGAAAATAATAATTTTCTTCCAAATTTAATCATTTTTGTTCAACTGTTTTATGTTGTCAATCAAGGCTAGGCTCCTTAACAAAGTGTATCTATATATTATGTTTGATACCATGGATACAATGTGCTGTAGACATTACTACTTCCTACGTTTATTGTAATCAAATCTGAGTTTTATTAAGCCAATCAATTTAATAGAATGCTCAACCCTAAGGGGAGCTGATCACATGCATGTTACACTTTGTTACTGCTGTCATACTAGGTAAAGCCATGTTTAAAGGAGCCCTGTCCGATCAGGTCAGCATTTTTTCAAACTCTGAGATTTTGGTACCAAAATATTCCTCATACTTTTCTCATTGCCCATATGAAATTTTATGGCCGAAACATGTTGCGTTTTGGAGATGATAAAATAGGTTAACAGTGGCGGATCTACATAAGGGCTTCACGTATTTCCGATTTGAATAGTTTTCCAAATTATGTGTTTCATATGAAATTTAGTAATAAGATCATATTGCAAACGGCCTTTTCAGAAAGAGCTGGAGCATAAACATTACAACCAAAAGATATTTTGAGGATTATGATTGTTGTATTAAAAATTTAACAAAAATGGCGATCCCTTGCTTCTGATTTCCCCATACTTGCCAAAGCCAAATTAGAGACAGGCCTATTATGCCCAATTGCACATACCACTCCACAAAGATACCAGGACTTTCACATGTAAAACCCAAATCAAACACAGTACACTTACATTTTAACTCTTTCACTCCAGAAAGCCGCTCACAGCAGCTCGCAAAAGCATGCATGATTGGCCAGAAGTTATTGCTGGCGTAAAAATATTTGTAAAAAAAACCTGAAAACAATCGAAACTTTGCCTGTAACTGCCTGATACAAAGAGGTAACTATAGCGCCATCATCAATTTTGGCAAAAAGAATAGAGCCGGCGCCTTACAGCTAAATAAGTGAATACCTCTGGTGCTCTGAGCGACTTTCCGTCCAAATAGCGATATTTCAGTCCGGTAGATTTCTATTCATACGTACGGTGATTCTTTTGTTCCCAATAGTTAAATAGACTATTGGGAACAAAAGGTATGAATAGAAACCTCCCGAACTGAAATATTGCTATCAGAACGTTTTCTGAAAATTTTATTCCGGTGCTTATAGATAAATATCAGTTAAGTGACCCCAATGAAGGTAATTAGGGTGCATTTAAGCTGGGACTACAAATTAGTATTTGTAGTCCCAGGTTTAAGTTGATAGTCATCACCAGGGAATTGGTGGTGCAATTTCTTTGGTGAGACAGTAACAAAAATTGTCTATAAAATTATGAGTTTGAACAGGGTGTTTCCCACAAAAGAGTTTACTTGTAGCAGTGTAATGCAAATGAGATATTTCTCTTATTTTCTGTTACAGAATATGAATACTGCTTATAAAACACATCCTAACATGTTCGGACTTTGGCTAGTTTTACTGACCTTGCAAGGTTAAAAAAAAAAAAAAAAACTCCGTCTTGGGATCCTTTGTCCAAAACCCTAAGCACTATGGGTATTTTTTAGTCGAAAAGCTATGAGCTACAGGGATTTCTTTTAGGTCACTTGTTTTTAAATCTGAATTGTATTCATTTTTTTTTCTCTAGATGTAAAAGAAGCAAAATATCTCTTGAAAACCTAAATGCAGTAAAATGTACATTTTTGACCCTATGCGCACTGAAACATGAGACAAAGTTCTCTTTTGACTTAACCGTTTGTAGCCTTTGGAAACATTAGGGTTAATGTACTCATTTGCTCTGTATGCAAGCAAATCAGTTCGACGGAACTCACAATTCGGATACGTATCAGAATTTAGATACCCACGTACATTTTGTATCCAAATTGTGATACCCGTATCAAGGATATGGAGAGGTATCCGAGGTACATGTAGAACATCTTTCTTGAATCTATGATAAATCTATCTGTGAAAATGTCATTTCAATCTGTGTAATTCCAGCCGGAAAGCTTCGAAACATGTCCTGATAGCTCCTTATCATAGAAGGCAAAATAATTTAGCCAAAACTTTCTTAGAATTAAGATGACAAATGATGATAATGTTATTGACTTTTATACATACCGGTATGGTGCACGGCGACGCTGAATATTAATTTTAGCTGATATCCCGTTTCAGCTGTTTTTAATCCAAATTCGGATATGGGTATCAGAATTCGGATACTTATCCGAATTGTGAGTTCCGCCGAACTGAAATGAATAAAGCGGACAAACTTGAGACCAAATTACAAAGTTGCTTCAAATGTCTTTATTGATTAAAATAGACCTGTATACAAGCATATCTCAAGTTGCTAAATGATATTCCTTTCCCAACAATTTATACAAAGTTATCACCCAGTCAGATCTGGGTTAGAATATTATAAAGACTATGATACAGTAACTTATTTCACAAAATAACTCTCAGATCATGATATATATGTGTATTTGAAAAAAAAATGTCTATATATAATCCAAGTAACCCCAGAATACAAAGGCTTTTTATCAATAATATAATTCAAGAAATATACATATTTACATCTAATTCACATGTCTACATAATGATTTATATAAAATGGTGTTTAGAACAGTGCAAGATATTGGACCTTTGCAAGGATTGGTTATTTTAGCAGGGAGAGCCTTGAATTGGCGTCCTTATGAATTAATCTAGGCAAGAGCGAGGATCATCAAAATTTGTAAGTGTATGTTCTTGGCTGTTGTTCAGCTACCTACCCATTGATAAACCAATTCTGATGGTAAAGCACCACATATTTCACAAATTGGATGGTTTTCACAAACATTTCCCAAAATTCACCACAAATTGGTTGCTTTTCATCTGTGTAAATTATAAAAACAACAACTAATCACTGTAACAAATTAGACTCCCTCTTCAGATGACATGTCATGTTAGGAGTAATTAATTACTTTCTTGATTCATATCAAAATACTTTGTTGCCAGCACCAGTGAGCAACATAGCCACTTTTGAGGACAGCATCATGGTGATGGATTGTTATCAGTCAGGTGCATTAACTGACTTTTTTGGGCAGATAGAAATACACCTTTGTAGATTACTCTAAGAACTCATATGTGATGTTGCAGATAGGCATTTATGGTTTACTTTATACCAATAATAACAATTGTGCAATTAACAGTTACACAGCCAAAGTGAATACTGAAAGTACTTTAATTTCGGAAGTAATAAAATGTCTAAGTAGGGAAAAACACCTCTTGCAATGAATAGAGACATATCTTGACCAATAATTATATTTCAGAGTTGGTTAAGAAAGTACAAAAGTAGAAATATGGTTCAATGAATGCCTCAACATTGCACATGACATGTTCTTCCCTACCTCTTAATTCTTTAATAATTAATTATCACAATGGTTACCATTTTACCTCATCAACAAATTTCATATTAGAGGAAATCTGCCTTTGTAGTGCCAAATTCTGTCACATTTTCCATGCAAATAGTTATAATTTTAATTTAAAAATCTTTTTCATAATACATAAGCCAAATATATTATTGTGAATTTGTTGACGCCCATCAAAAGATTTTCTCCCATGTTTGGCAAGGTAAACCTAACCAATAGTCTAATTTGTAATCTTGACAATGTTATACCCAGATCAATGAGTGGGTCCCCAAGATTTGTACCAAATGAACTCGAGCGTGGCCGAGCGGTTAGAGCACGGGTCTCGTAATACAGAGATTGTGGGTTCGAGCCCCGGGTCGGGCGGTTTTCGTCTCCTTGTTTCCTTGGGCAAGAAACTTAACTTTACTCTACTTGCTCCGTGGTCGGACAGTCACGTAAAGCCGTGGGTCCCATGTACAAATAGATTCCTTCATGGGGTATGCATGTTATGCAAGTACTTGTATGATTGATTGAACTCAAGTCAAATTTTCAAAGATTTAACAGCTTACATTACATCCCTCTTTTGTCTACTTTCAAATATTCTCCCCCCCCCCCTGGTCCTTAGAATATTTGGATTCACACTGTTCTAAACATCATCAATATACACATATATGAAAACACTTCTACACGTTGATTGCACATTACAAGTCAAAAAAAGAAAGCAAAATAACAAATCATTAATCTATCATATTGTAAGGGTGCTCTCTGGTTGTATAACAAAATATACAGATTATTTAAACAAATCAAACTGATACCATAATTGGTTGGTGGTCATCCCTATTGTCCTTGAGATATTGTGTCCTTATTTCAATTCAGGTTGATGATAAAATGGGAGGCCCGACCAATGACAATTTGATGTATCCAATCCCTGATCTAATTACATATTCAAACACGCCACAGAGTTGTTCATCGCCAATCGACAACGATGCATCCATGCGTCCGTGTATTTATCACGCGAGGGTGGCTTTAGCCACCCGAGTGTGATAAAAATACGCTGACACATCGGATGCCGAGTTGTTGATTGGTGATGAACAACTCTGTAGCGTGTTTGAATACCTTTCAACAACGAAAATCTTCCTGAAAATAAAGACTCCCAAAAAAGTATCGCCTCATCTCGAAAAAATGGCTTGTGTGCAAATATGGAAGTAGCAAACATAATTTCAAGACTTTTGTGTACAAACGCTGGAATTACAGCTTTCATTTGACACGCTATTTCTGACAATTGACTGAGAAACATTTAAGTTATGAACTTTTTTAACCCTCAAAGTCAATTTGAAAAAGTTGCAAATTTCATTTTTCGCACTGTACAAACCAGTAACACAAGACTATGAATCGATATGAGGTAAGCGAGCTTGACCACTGAATCGCACATTTTTTCTAAAGCATACCTCATGATCTGTAAGCATCGTCCATCAACTTGCAGTGACGGCGCAAAAGGGGAGGGGGAATGGGGAATTTCCCCCGTCATAAGCCTTGCGCACGAGGCATTTTTTTGAGATGAGGCGATACTTTTTTGGGAGTCTTAATATGATTTAAAGGTGCAATTCATGATTTTGATGTGACAAAAACCTTGCATGTTTTCTAGCTAAATAAGAAGAACAGTACATAATAAATATAAACTGAAAATTTCACTTGATTCCGACCATTCGTTTCCAAGTTACAAGCTTTTCAGCATTTTGAAAACTCACTAGTTTTATACTAAATACAGATTTTTATCTTCCTTAACAGTAGTTTTATATATGGATAAAGCTCAAGGAAAATTTATAACTGTTTTTTTTTTGTAGCATAGATTTCATACATAAAAAGAGAAACAAATATGGGGCCTTATATAAAAGACTTTATATGTGGTGTGGGTAAATAGTTGGTGCAACAATGAAATCTAAAAAATCCAATCATAGTTGGGTGTTTTTATAAAGTTTGTGTATTTACATTTTATTTTTAAACTTGCATAGATAATTTTCAATTCTAATTTTGTTAGCAGCCTTCTGACTTTATACCCTTTAACCAAGTTTCTAGCCATTTAGAAATCTATTTAGCTACAAAATGATGTCCATATCCTAATTTTCTAAATTTCAAATGGATATTTCTTTCCTTGAACTTTGTGAATTATAAAAAACTGGCAACTATTTTCATATGTATTTTTTGAAACTATTAATAATCAAAAATAAAAGACCATTCCAATGAATGATAGCAATTCTGTATACAATAATAATAATAAATAATTTGTTAATAAATCTTAGAGTTATAAGAAACATAAATTCAGTCATTTCTCTTAATTTTGACAGCTCTGGATGCGAATGTGTTTTTAGATCATTATTGGTTTCTGTTCTATCAAATAAATACTCAAATTTCACCTCTAATATACTAAGAAGATACTACTGGATTGCAAAATACACATTTCCTAAAATTTTCATAAAATGTCAAATTTACTTGACTTATATATCTAAACCGAATTTTTGAGAGCCTGACCTATTTGATACTGTAATAACGTGCTACACCTCATTGATAATTAACAATAAACGTTAGCAAATGTTAAGACTAGAATTTGTATGTAATAGTTTCTGGTAGGCTACATTTGTTAGAAAAACATGACAAACATTTTTGAGTTTTTCTCCCTAATTATTCTTGCTAGAGAAATGTGCATGTATTTGAACTTTTTAAAAGCCTATAGATTTATATCTACTTCTGTGACGTCATCTGGCTAAGATAGTTCAGATGGTAGAGAGTCTGATAAATAAACAAGAGGTCCCATGTTAAAATCTAGTGCAAGGCTTGAAGTGTTTTTCAAGTCATGGGTCCCCGGCCAAAAAAAACAATAAACATTTGCAGAATTCCATGAGTTTCCATTATAGAAAAATTATTTCATCGAAGAGTTTCTATAATGAAGCAATTAATGCAAGACAGTAACTAAATGCGAATTGGTCAAAGACCACGTACATATTTTACGATCTCCTATAAAGATTTTGAAATGAATGATCTATTGATGGTTGATTTAAATAATCAAAATATAAATAATTCTATTTAATATACCAATCTTGGAATAATTCCATTGCACACTTCAATATCTGAGCAGACTTACAATCCATAGTTTTCTAAACATAAACCCGTAAAAATAATAAAACAAACATAAAAGCTACTGTTCTAAATACTCAACTAAAATTGAAATTAAATGTTAATAAAATGGTGGCATGGGATGGCCTAAAGTCTATACTGGGAATCTTGAGATCAAATTTATCGCAAGACAAATATTACTCTATCAGGTAAGCAACAATAAATATTCTCTGTTATCTTGACTTTAAGTATTTAAGTATTTCATAGCAGCATATAGACTATATTTTTCTTTGTCATGACGGAGTTTGTTTACCTTTTTCAAGACCAAACTTGGCTAAACCGTAGCTTGCTAAGTCACCATTCAACCTCATTCAGCAATGTGGTTAATACATATATAATCTAATGACGTCTCCTAGAGGGGCCACTCATTCAGAGATGGAAAGTGCTGAAAAAGGCCCCTAATAACACAATTTTTCGGTCGACTTAAATAACACCCAACAAGGATTTCAACATCTTTTCATCCCAAAGTTGTTGTTTTTCTTTTTCAAATTCAACAAAAAATCACACCCTTACAGAGGGTTTGGCTTCACAAACTGCAAATAGTAAAAAACAAAAGCATGTCCTTATCTCCTATTTTATCAGCCCTTTCCCCACACAAATATTCTTTTCTCAATTTTTGTTATTTATGACACCTTAAAAACATTATGCGAGCTACAATTAAGCTTCTCAACAACAACAACCTTTTCTGTGCCCACATCATCTGCCATCTGAGATGACCTTTAATCAACAGACCAATTAGCATACAAAGGTCACGCCACGGGAGTAACCACAACGCTAAATAAGATGGTCCAATGACTTTGTAAGCTACATTTTGCATAAAAAGGATAACTCTATAACATCATTCCTTTACTGACAAACAAAGGCCAAACCATGCATTTTTATGAGCTACCAAATGTTCGATGTAATAACTCTTTGCTGTTTAATCAATTTCAACTGATTTTTTGATAAAATTGGAGGCTTAATGGTGAAAATAATTCAGTCATTTAAGATACATTAATTATGTGATACCAAACATTTGGTGATCAAGTTATATTTTTATCACAAAGCCTTAAATATCATGCAAATGATCTCAAGCACCAAACATTTGGTCGTTCACAAAAAGATAAGACGCAGCCTTCAAACGTATTGTTTTTATATATATTATTTTGCTGATATTTTTACTGAAATCTGTTTAAAGTCTCCTCATGTCTCTAAGTTTAAAATTCAAATTGAATGAGGCAAGCACACTTCAATATCTGAGCAGACTTACAATCCATAGTTTTCTAAACATAAACCCGTAAAAATAATAAAACAAACATAAAAGCTACTGTTCTAAATACTCAACTAAAATTGAAATATTGTAACCATATATGTGATGACTCGCCCCCGAAAAGGGGGACTTTGCAACAGAACATTTTTCAACAAACTAGTGAAAATAGGCAGCAAAATATGAAAAAATAGTAAGAATTTCAAGCAGATTTTCTGTTGTAAAATTTGATCGCCTTGATCAGTTTCAACATGTAAGGTGTCATTTTAAAGCTTAAAAAATGCTGATGAAATGATAAAATCAAAATTGACATCAGCAGAGTCCCCCATTTTAGGGTGAGCCATCACATTTGTGACAGGACACATCGAAAGGTATATCTTTGTGGCAAAGTTAATTTCGAGATACAGTTGGAAGTTAATTTCGAGGTATGGTAAAATTTGTTTTTCTGAAAATGTATATTTTTGTAAGAAATTATTTCGTTTAGTATGAAACATGTTTAGAAATATAGTGAGACAGTCGCCTAACACTAAATACTGTCAATTCCATTACCTCTTGCTCAAACTTTGAAGTAGCAATTTTTCTATATTACAGACATTTTGAAAGATTACAATTTATTAAGGTTTTCTGCTACATCAAAAACATCAGCTGCTAGAGAGTTTTGATTTTGAAGTGGTACGTATAATTCCAAATCCAATAGCATTTTTAAGGCTTCATTGTAATTGAATTTCAAACTGATTGTCATAGTCCGATCTTTGTTATTATGTTTTTAGCTCCAACTTTTGGATCAAAACTCAGATTGAAACAAATTTGGTACCATAGTATAGCTGTCCATCAATACCAATAACACAGTTTTGACTTTTGGACAAACATGTACCTTTCGGTGTGGCGCGTCACATATACGTTTGCACTACATCTAACTTCGATCAGCTATTAACTTCTACATGTGACATGGAACAATATTCCCTGAGCTTACTGACTTTTTTAAGCAAGGCTGAATTCAGGGAAACTTACAGTTGTCACATTATTTTTAAGTGCACAATCACTGACATTTAGATGCAATAATACAAAAATGGCTTACCATAGCTAAATATAGGGAATGTTCTAAATATATCTGCAAATATTGTATTTGCAAGAAATGAAAAAAAAAAAAAAAAATCATCATGGTCAACATCATTATAGTTGTAGGATAAAACAAAGCAGTTCATAAACAACATATCTCTCCTATCTGTCACAATCAGACTGAACTATCACAATTTTCTTGAACTTGAGGTCCTTGTGCACAAAACTGGACCAAAGTTGTCCCAGACTAAGTGAAATCGATTCCCTGAAAAATAACATATCTTTTAGAGGTCTGTCATGATCAATGACCTTGCTTAAAGATCTACGGTGAATTTTCTTAAATTTGACCATTTTGTCTGTTTTGGAACATTAGCATTTGTTCGAAGTGAATAAAAATTGATTTAGTCCAGGCGTAACCAAGTTAGTCCCTGACTAAACCATTTTCTTGTTCTAAAAATAATTACAATGTTCCAAAACAAACAAATGAATTAAATAATGAAAGTTTCAGGTCAAATCTTTAAACAGAAACATAAATTATAGCTAAATTTCTCTAAAAATATGTTATTGTTCACAATTTTAAATTTCACTTAGTCTGGGACTAACTTTAGTCCTGTTTTGTGCATACGGACATAAAAGTCCTAAAAATTGCTAAAAATTAATTAATGTTGACCTCTGATAGACCTTTGACCAGATACAAGGTCACTAACCCTTGTAAGGATACTGGCAAATTTACAAAACCTCATAATTGACCTTTGACCACTATCAAGGTCAATAATTTTAAACCTTGGTTCAGCATTTCTCAGAGCAAATTTTGAAAGCCCTTAGGGTACCTGTACTCTATTTGACCTTTAAACATTTTGAGGTCATATTTCAAGCGATTTTCAAATTGCGTTCTCAATTTGTATTGGCAACAGACCATACAAAAGGTACCTGTGCTTCGAGAGACTTCAAAGCAATGTGAAAGAACTGCTTGATCAGGTCAAAATTCTGTAGACCAAGCACACATTTCTTGGATAATGTAAACAAAAACACATGATTGAGAATGCATATACAAACAATTTGGCCCTGCACTCTGGATATCTGTTTACACTACCCAATAAGGTATTATTTGGCCTATAGGAACTTACTCAACTCTTACTACTTGCAGAAAGAAACCAACCTTACAATGTGTATTTTGCATTGATTAAACAATCAACCTCTTCATGGTAGGAAGTTCCACCTCATAACTCGACTTCATCTGTTTCAACCAAATTATTCCCATTTGCTCCATGGGGGTCTGCATCCATCAAGCTCTGACCTCGCAGAAACCTTGCCAGAGGGGTGCCCAAGAAGGACCTCCTATCCCCACCAATAAACGACAAGTCGCTGATGGAATACGGGAATGCCGACGTGAAGATCTTGTTATTGTTTTTCTTATCATGCCTGTCTGGGTTACTAGTAAAGTAAATATTGTTTTCAGGAATGCCATTTGAGCCATTGGTTATGGTGCTCGCTCTGTCGGGCGAGTGCCTCTTCAGATTACGAAGCTTCAATTTCAGATGCTGGATTTCATCAACCAGTTCACATTGCTGTTTGTACAGGGCTGCTGATCCACCTCCTACGATATGCACGCTTGGAATCCAGCGCAAATAACACGCAGTCCAGAATAGTATGAAAGGTCCGGTCAGTGACGGAATGAGAATATTAGGGTCAATTGCATTGGCATTGCTACTTGTTGAATTGGCACCATTTATGTTTGGATTCGGGAATGTGTGTTTTGGCGGCGGAATTGGCGGCACTAGTGGCTTTTTAGGCTTAGGAGTCCTTCTACCAGACTTAAGTGGCTCATTCTTTTGCGAAATAACTCTCTGTTTCGCCATGCTGCGATATATCCCCATGTTGCAACCTTGGGTGTAATCAGGTTGCATATCTCGTATGAGTTGATGAAGCGCCATCTCTCGCGGATTCTTGCCGTTCTTTTGCGACTGTTTCAATATGTAGAGCGGATTGTTGAATAGATTCTGGTCGTTCTTGGAGTATTGCAATGTCCACGCCCACACCGTGGCTAATTTGATGGGTGTGTTGGCGCCTTGGCGGCATGTCCTCACTCGTTGTTTCTCGCTGTTGAAGACAAACGTGCCGAAGATCCCAGAGAACATACTATCCCATACGGTCATGAGGTATGTGTCGGTGAACTCAAAGGCCGATGGGAACTGCTCCATCAGCTGATGAACGCAATCAAGGAATAACAGGAATACAGGTGCCTGCAAACAAAGGAAAAACAATGGACTCATTTTCAGATTTACAAAAAATTGACACAAAATTGTGTGATCGAATAATCTATACCACCATGTTGGATTGTGCCTGGTGTTTGATACTTTCGTTAAATAGTCCTTGCATGTCATGTCAGGGCCGTGAAACTCGTATTCCCAAGCCAACAGACGAAAGTAGTATAATCCACGCTCAGGTCAAAAGGTTAACAGCGCGGCATTGATTTATGCTAGCCAATCAGGTTGGCGTAAATGGGCTTGTATTTACATATGGGACCGATTTGCTACAATAATCAGCTGATTATTGTAGCTATATTCATGAGCTGGGTTGTGACACTTTTCAATAGGGGAGTTTCATCTCCCATTATATATAGACTCTCTGGTCATATTTTGTTTTAAGGTAAGTTTTTTTTAATAAACCTATCCAGACTTTGTGTTCTTCTGGGAGTTGTTTGTCATTTTGCCAGCCCAGCTATATACAAAGTTGGGAACGACTGCTTGATTCAGTGATCTGCTGGATTGAGCATGCATGCTCAAACCAGCGTGCGAACATGCTCCATTCATTGGACCCAGTTATATTATTTTAATGCAACGGTAACTTTTTTTTTCACGTGGTAGAAAGTTTTTTTGGTGTTTAATTTACCTGAAACTACTCTTGTATTTGGTGTTTTGTCAACGACCGATGTGTTCTTGACTGACGCACGTCTTGATTTCCCAATCACACTGAAAGGAGCATGATTTGCCTGCTGGATTGAGCGTGCATGGCCCTGGGAGGGGGCACTCACATATGTGGGCAGGACACATATGTCCAGCAGTCAAGACCCCCTTTTTCAGGCCGTCGGGTCGCTCACTAGATCCCTATTTTCAGCGTGATTCAGTTCTTTTGAGCCTGTTTTTGAGAAAAACTACAAAATTTTAGCTCCAAATGCAAAATGTGCTGAGGAAATGTGGAAAACTTTCAGTTCAGGAGGCTATTTATCGCCAAAATTTCAGTTCACTAGAACCCCCAAAACGGTTTCTAAGGTCCATTTTTTACAGAAAACCAGTTCACCTGACCCCCATTTCGGCACTTCGCGCCTAACATACTTACCACTTTCAAAAGGATGCATGCTCGATCCAGCATATTACTGAATCGAGCATTCATTCCCGACTGTATACAACTGCATACATTGGTTTAAAATAATACCAGATATAGTACTATCTGGAAAACTGACCTCGTCTCCATCACTAGGAGTTATGTGGCCACATCTATCCAGGAATGGGTGGCCTGCAATCACCCACTCTCTCTGTATTAAGCTTTGGAATCCCAGTTGACTGCGACTGTATGGATCTAACATGAGTTGCACCAAGGAGGAGACAACACAGGACAGGTCACGACCTGATACCTCTGAAATGACAAAATAAAATCAAGATTAGTGTTAAATAACATTTTTCTGAAAATTTATGCATTGAAATCCGTCCCTCTGAAGTCTGGGGTAGGGGGGGGGGGGTAATCTTCAAAAGATTTTGTACGTATATGTGCCTGTGTATATTTAACCATCTCTATACCTATTTTTGACTGAAAAACCAACCCATCAGTATACCAATTTTGACCAAAAAGCACCCAATGTTAATCAAATTGGGTGCATTTTGAGCAAATTTTCCCAAAATATACCAAATTTTAGACAAATTGGGCGCATTCATTTTTAAAGAAAACCACCCCATCGCTAAACAAAAATCTGTGAAAACCCTCCCCAAAAGGCAGGCAAATATACGTATACCTTGTCAATATATGTAAGTAACCCCCTCCTCCCCCCAGCTCGTGAAGTCTAAACTTGGACCCTTAATCCTCAAATATGAAGTTAAAGGGTTGTTATGAAAAAGACACATTGACTCCAAGACAATATAAACAGAACTTCATGCGAAAATGCAAAAGTCTGGATAGGTCTTTAAACAAAGAAAAAAGGATGACATTCCCATTTAACTTGGTATGAAAACGATGTACAACAGAGGGTTTGTACAACACAATAGGCAACTGTTTTTGCACACTATTGGCTCATTGTTATGCTGTCATTTTGGTGTCTTTTTATACAGCATGATATATTTAGTTTATTGTACCCTAATTTAGGGGAATTGAAAGCAAAAGTGTCTCATCAGTAATTTAGTATTGTCATATGCAGGGTGCACTACACTAAATAACTAGCACTCGCAATCCGGCATTTCTAAAATCGGCACAATTGACTGCCCTTCTAAAATGAGGACTTCAAATCGTATGGAAGGGTAATTATATAAAAACATATTTTTTTCTAATTATAAAGTTAGGTTTATTTAAAGATGCTCTGATGCCATTTTTGATCTCCAAATTAGTTATGTAAAATTAAAAGGGTTTTCCTTAATTTGCGCTTGATTCTGGTAATACAAAATTCGGCTGTGAGTTATAGGGGGCGTTATTACTTCAGCGTCCAGTATCTTGAAATTTTTGCCTTGATGGTGTACTTTTATCATCATTTTATGTTAGAAGAGATCATAATCATCTGATAAAAGGCAGTGTTGAAGCAATCGGTTGCTTTATTATTGAGTTTTTCGTGTGTTTTTAGGAAGCCATTTTGTACAGTAAGTCAATGAGAAGCTATTTTGTGGTGTGTCAAATAAACCGATGGAAACATCACTGGATATTTTTGTTTTGTTTCAGAAACACTGGCCTCCAATATTTGTGCAAAACAGACAATTGCATGCAGACAAATCACTTTATATATGAGCAATATTAAGGTGTCCTGCTACAATACACATCTATACAATCAAGTGATCAAATGACCTTTCTCTTTACTTTCACCCCAATCAGTCAATCAATTGTAGGGTACATTGTATCATCCTAACTTTGTCTATTGTGCATAATGAAAACTTACATCAAATACAAAGTCTGGGAAAATTTTGTAAAAAAAATGAATTGGGTAAGCTTAAACCTTACTCAGGCATAAGGCATACTGGACTAGAATCTCTTTCCAAAGAGTCTTAATATTTCCACACACATACTACAAGTTTGAATTCATGTTCAATCAGTTTTCAAAATTAACACTCTTAATACGATGTTTGGGAACTGTTTTAAAGAGTAAAATGTACTTTTTGATGTATTTTATTCAAGTGGTGTCTTGAAAGGATGCAGAGCCCTCCTATGTTCGATCTAATTACTTGTAAGAGATTTCAGTCTCAGATAACACCTGCAGTAGCTAACTCTACGCTGGAAATTCTTTTTGAACAGATGTTTGAAAACCTATCAAAAAGTACTTTTTGACAGATGGGAGCTTTCATGCAAGTGTTGTATGACTAATGGCAATAGCAAAGTTGATATTTTAAAGCGAGGTCATTTCCAGAAGTGGACTCTTTTACTAGATTGTAACACATTGGAAAAACTAGCAGTAACTTAGAAACGGCTTGGTCTTAAGTGACAGAAGTGTTCAGGTGTTTGGAATTGACCAAATTTAAGTTGTAATAGGGTCAGGGTAACCCAGATTTCCAATCATCACAAATTCCAGTAGCTGTGTGTTTTGTCCTAATGGTGTTGATGGATTCAGTTTAACAATTATTTGAATTTTATCTTTAACAGGTGAAATTGAAAAAAAAAAACCTTTAATGATTGAAAGAACTGAAATTAATTTAGCATTGTAAAAATCAAACGAAATATATTTGGAAACATATGTTTCAAATGTATCTATTCAGACTTTATATCTGATTCTATCCAAATGCATATTGTGTATTTTTTTAAGATGAGGAACAAATCATTGAACAATGTATTTGTTTTTTATTGTAATTTTATTTACACAAATGTTGCAAATTATATTGATTGATAATAGAAAAGGGAAACATGTATCACTCGAAAATAGTATGAAGTTTTGTAAAAATTTTGAACAGGTAATTACATCATTGTATTACAGATTTTTAATTTACAGAACCAAGCAATTATTTACAATGAGCTAATAAATTATTTTTTCTATCATGGCAGACAGACTTCTTCAAAGTGATCTGTCTTTTTTCAAAGTCCATTTTATTGTAAAGGTGGCCTAACACAGAAACGGTGTTGGACATGAGTGAGCTGATATCAGCGGTGTTGGACACAATTTCAAAGTATTCATCCCGGGCTTTTAGCGTACTTTCTGGCGTACTGTATCTTGCGCTTGAATATAACGCGATCTTACACGTGCATCATTTTTATATTCACGCATAAGACCATGCGCGTTGCTCCTGACGGCACAGAGCCCAAAGCGCACAGTGCTTAAGGTATTAGTCATTGCTAATAAAATGTCAATTTTTTGCTTAATATCTCAAAAAGTAAGTCGGTGACCATATTTTTTTATTAAGTTTTTTTTAAAGAACTATATAAGGACAAAAACATATATGAAAAAGAGAGAAAAATTAGAGCCATTTTTTAATTATAATGGTTTTTGTCTGATTTGTTTTGATTTTACCATAGAGGTCAATGGTAAAAAGTAGCAAAACATACCTAGTGTTTTTGAAGTGGATTTTTCTCAAAAACTAAGTCGATGACCCCAATTTTTATTTCAGAAATTGTGATCAGCACATATGAAAACACCATATATCAAAAAATTTGAAAAATAAATATAGGAATTCTATCTGTGCTAGGCCACCATATTCACTTCAAAGTGAAATACTCAGTCAGGATAAACAGTACTACAATCATGCCACAAGTTTAAGAATTGACGGAAACGCTGCCCTATACTAGAAGGAATATTGCCATGTCAAGTAACCTGACACACAAGGGGATTAAAATAAACTGACATTTTCACAAATCAAGATTTCAAGTGTCAAACACTACCTATGTTAACAGACAAATGACTGATTACGAGTGGAATATGAGAATAACAAGTAGGATGTTGGTTTTAACAGCCAGGTTTATTATGGCATGTTAGATTTCAACACTTGATCACAAGACCAGATGCCATATTCAGCAGTTCAAAAGTTGTTTTGCACCTTGTATAAGCCCCAGGGGGAGGGGGTACTCAAGTTTGGTTTTGGTATGGGTGTGCCGCTGGGAAATTTGAAGTACCACCCATGTATATACCAATTCTCAAGTGTCTTGAAAGGATGCAGAGCCCTCCTATGTTCGATCTAATTACTTGTAAGAGATTTCAGTCTCAGATAACACCTGCAGTAGCTAACTCTACGCTGGAAATTCTTTTTGAACAGATGTTTGAAAACCTATCAAAAAGTACTTT
>JXSR01S002555.1:51169-73522 GCA_000969725.1 Ophiothrix spiculata
CGGAACTGCTGTCAGAATCGTATGCCTAAAACAGATTTGTAGGCCTTTTGCTTACAAAAAGGAAACAATTATCTGATCTTGTATTTCTTAATCATGCAAGAAAATATAAGAAATAATTGAATTGCATCTAATTTATCATCTACACTATTAAATATGAGCAAAGTAAGGTATACCAAGCAAATATATTTTTTATAAAGTCATTGCTTGGCTTTTAATGGCTTTTAAAAATAATATCCTCAAATTATCCAACAAAACATGAAAATGCAGCCGACTTGATCTGATGAGGCCAACTCCTCAGGTTCAGACTCAATTAATTTCCTGCAGTCAACATCACTAGTCTTTCCAAAATCTTGTCATGGTATACAGTGTGTCCCAGAATAAACCTTACAATCTTTGCGTGCAATTTTCATGGGTTTAACGGATAGTCAGAAAGTATGTAAAAATTGCATTTTATAGCCTATGAATTGAACTTTTAGATACCATTTGTTTCATTTCAATCGGCAATGTACAAAAGCTCTATTGAGTATTGTCATTGATCTGTTCACTCAACCGTAATGGTGTTTACTTATTTACTACGCAAATGCTTTCTTTTATCTATGCTGAAAAAATGAACAAATTTGATACAAAAATAAGACAGATATGATAAGTTTTCCAAGGTGACTAATTTTTATTCCATTCAGAAACACCCTTACTTTATGGCCAATAATCATGAAATTGGACCAGACAAAAATCCACCCAAACATTTGATAAAATATAACTTTTGTTGTATACTACTGATTGAAATGAAACAGACGGTATCTAAAAGTTCAACTCATGGGCTATAAAATGCAATCTTTACATACTTTCTGACTATCCGTTAAACCCATGGAAATTGCATGCAAAGATTGTGAGGTTTATTCTGGGACACCCTGTAGGCAGAAATGATAGCACCAATCAAAGATGTTAAGGTAGACTAGCACTCTGTGATGTTTAAATGACAGAAAATGGACTCTATGTATGCCACAATCATATAAATAAAACAAAAATTATTTTCATTTCTCTAAAGCATCATGGCAGCATTTTATCTAAATAAGTCTGGCAGCTTTATGTGTAATTTGTATGCTCAGATTAATTAACTGACCATTTCTGCTGTCATTTGAATTCTTAGAACTTCTGGGATACTTTGTTGCTACAAAATGTTGGAAAATTTGGAAGAAAAAGTCATTATTATTCCAGAATTGAATGAAAGCAACATGAAATATATGTCAAACGACCAATGCAAGTATTTTAGCGTTTCTTATTCTGAGAAAGATGGTAGTCTTCATTGAAATATCTGTAATATCATGTTTTTGAAATATGGATCACAAAGATGAACTATTCAATTGAATTTTGTATATGTACTGGATCTTCGAAATGAACATACTTCAACATGAACTCGCTTTTTAGAAACTCACCAAAACGAGTTATTTTGCCAAAATGTTTTGAACAAGCCTAGAAAAAGTATTTATTTGGCAAAAATCTTCCAAAATAGGTAAATATCATCTAAATAGATACTTCTTGTGAAAATGTTCTCAAATTTTTGATTAACTTCTTAGTTTTCACAAAAATAGCCAAAACGAGCCCAAAAAATGCCAAAAAAATCATGATTTTTCAACATGACAATAAAACAGACCAAATATAGCAAAATGAGGTTTTGTAGACTGTAATACCACACTTGCTTTTCATTACTGCTCTGTCAACTTGCGCCGGAACTGCTGTCAGAATCGTATGCCTAAAACAGATTTGTAGGCCTTTTGCTTACAAAAAGGAAACAATTATCTGATCTTGTATTTCTTAATCATCATCTGGCTTATGAGTCAGAAGACAATATCCAACAATAACCTCAAAGTGCCTCTTTCATTTCGAACATTGCGTGGCCTCTGCAGATTTTGCTCAAGTCTTTGTGTTGCACTTTCTTAGAACAAATCATTTCTCAGATAAAACAAGAATTTTTGAGGCCAAAATAAAAAAAAATCTTTGGACCAAGTAAGTATACTTTAGGTCCCATCCAAAATTGTAGGGTTAGGGTATGTGTAGGGCAAGCTTTTAGCCAGAGAGCCGTCAAGCCGTCTTTTGGACGGCCTGTCACAATAAAAGACGGCCTAGAAAATGCTAAAGCCGTCCTAGAGGCCGTCAAAAAATGTTAGAATTTATCTTCAATCATCATCATCATCATCACAAAATCTGATCAATTCATTGTACTTTGTGAACTTAAAATGGGTTTTATATCGCGTTTTTTCTTCGTTCGTTCCCCAGTGAGTCACCATTTTGTTAAAAACTAGCGCGAACGTAATCCTCGACTTCTTTGTGAAGTATGAATATTAATGATGCAGAAGTCACGATGTTTTGATTGAAGCCGGCCTGTTCGCCCGGCCGCGAATTTGGACGCCCTACTTTCAAATCCTGGCTAAAAGCTTGGTGTAGGGCCGGGGTCGGGTCATGGTTAGTGAGTTAGGGTTGGGTTATGGGGTTAGGGTCAAGTTTTTGATGGGACCTAAAGTATACTTTCAAAATTGATTTCAAACCAAACATCAACTATACTCTGTTAATCTTGAAGTATGCAACAAGTATCACATTAATGCACAAAAAACAATATGACCATACAGTAAAGTAAATTGGTCCGCATTTCTCGAATCATAAGAACGTACCAAATCTTGCTGAATATTCAACTGAATTTATTTACAATGTTTGTCAATGTGTAAGCAACAAAATTTGTCCCTCCCCCCCCCCAAAAATAAAAATTATGAAGAATTCATGCAAAAATATATTAATACGCAGTGATTCGCCTTTAACCAATCCTAATCAATCATTACTAGTCTCTTACACAATACAAAACCACCAGTTCACAATGTCATAGAATACAAGGGACATGCTATGGATCTCGTAGCAGAGTCTTAATTGCTTGTTGCATACTTCAAGGTTTATAGAGAATATATGACTCTCATGATATCAATTTTGATTCAAGTGTTGTGTCTAGTCTAGACGATTCGTTTCAGAAGGTTTGAAATTCATTCTCCTTATGTGGAAGACTTCATCAAAATATCTTCCACAGGGGATAATAGCCCATTGAACCAAGAGTTATAATCTTGATCAGCTTCCAACAAATCACTGCAGTGCATACATGACTCGACTTTGCATCACCATATGTTTATTTGATGCCACATACATGTGACACACTCAAGGAACATGATGAATGACATTCAATTTTCAATGAAAATTTTTATTACCATCCAACTGCATGTTAAAAAATGTCAACTACTTCCATCAATTTTCTGAAGTTTAGAAATGATAAACAACAAAAACAAATCTTTACCTTCGGTTACCTTGAATTTGAAAATCAATATTTCAGACATTGACTTATTCCCCTTGATCACGTTTATCAACTTGTACCATCCAAGAAATTATGTGTCCGATTCTGGCGCAACAATTCACATGTTTCATATATAAACTCATAAGATTTGTAGAATAGGATATATAAAAGCTTGGTCAGTCAAAACCAGTGTAATGGTGAAAGATGTTTTGATTTCGCCGAGTGGAATATTTATTCTGTCTTGGTCAGACCAGTTCCTTCAGAGCTTTAATGATGTCATTGTAATAGAGTATACAGTGAAACCTCGTTAACAAAAAATCACTGAGACAAAACATTTTAATTTGTGTTATCAGGATTTTATGATATCCAACCTATTCACACAGAAAATCAATATCAGGGAACAAACAACCATTTTGTGTTATCAGGGTTTTTGTGCTAACAGATTTTGTGTTAACGAGGTTCCACTGTACAATGCTATAAATTAGTACGAGAAAATTTGTAATCCTTTGCTATATAGCTATTAGGTAGAAAACCTAAAAACACTGTTTCCAGCATTATCAAAAGATCACACCTCTGAAAAACTTCATCTGACCAAGATAAATGAGCCGTCAGCTCTAATATATATATGTAACAGATCTTTTCAATATCGTACTGGTGTTGAAAGACCAAACTTTGATTTTGACCCACCTACGAATGTTATAAACACAGACTCCAAAAAAAGTATCGCCTCACCTCAAAAAAATGGCTTGTACGCAAATATGGAACTCACAAACGTAATTTGAAGATTATGTGTACAAGCGCTGGAATTTCAGCTTTCTTTTGACACCCTATTTCTGACAATTGACTGAAAAAGAATGAAGTTATGAACTTTTAAACCCCTCGAGGTCAATTAAAAAAAGTTGCAAATTTCATTTTTCGCATAGTAAAAAATGTGGCAATAATTGCAATGATGTTATTTATGCTTCAGTTAATGAAATCAATACCACCTAAGCTAATACCATCTAAGCGGATATTTTGTACTGTGCGAAAAATGAAATTTACAACTTTTTTAATTGACCTCGAGGGGTTTAAAAGTTCATAACTTCATTCTTTTTCAAAATAGGGTGTCAAAAGAAAGCTGAAATTCCAGCGCTTGTACACATAATCTTCAACTTACGTTTGCGAGTTTCATATTTGCGTACGAGCCTTTTTTTTCAAGGTGAGGCGACACCTTTTTGGGAATCTGTATACAAATATGGCCGGCCATCTTACCTGGAATGCACATTTCCTGAATCTTGACATAGCTGCTTTGAATTTCTTTGATGGATGGACACAATTTATTCAGATCTAGTATCTGGGGTTGAACCTTTGACGGATGAATCATGGTGATACTCTCCAACATCCTGGAAATAAAAACAAGCAGACAGCAAGTTCAACCACTGTTCATGTCTAACGTTTAGGTCTACAAGCGTAATATTTTAATCTTGAAAGAATGTGGAATGCTTAACATTAATCACGGTTATAATCCAAAACATCCTGGTTCAATAAATAGATAAAATGTATCAATGACTAAATTAACTTCAAGATTTTCACTTCATGACCTCTAAGACATCTATCAAACCAAACTACCTATAGATGTAAAAAACACTGCACCACTATCAAATTCAAATACAAAAATAAATTTTTCGTTAAAAATTACAAGAATAATAACACAATATAAACATTTCAAAAATAGAGAAGAATGCAAAGAAACAAATGGAGAATGAGCCACAGAGCCTATGAAATCTAGTGGTCAATACCATTACATGGAACTCATAAATAGGAAAAAATCATTTTTTGTTTTGAGCCACAAAGCCTATGAAGTCCAGTGATCTATACCATTACATGGAACTCATAAATAGGAAAAATCATTTTTTGTTTTGACCAGGGAAAAAATCACACATACCATAAACAACATATACTGGTGTATGCAATTAATTGTTTGATGAGAGCCACAGCTCTTCTCAGGGCCGTACAAAGGCATGTAAGCCAAGGGGGGGCAAACACATTTACCGTCCCGAAATTCATTTTTCGTCCAGATGTATATACCATCAATTTGCTTATAATGCGCGCGGCCGTACAAAGGCATGTAAGCCAAGGGGGGCAAACACATTTACCGTCCCGAAATTCATGTTTCATCCCGATGTATATACCATCAATTTGTTTGTAATGCGTGCGTAGTGCACGAAAATTGTGCTATTTTCAGACAAAAATCGATATAAAACCTTGATATTTGTGCTAAAAGTTGCTTATTTTGACTAAAAATTTACAGGACAGTAATATCGGGACAGTAAAAGTAGTAAAATATCTTCCCGATATTTTGATATTAGTCCCGCTTTTTCAAGCCAGGGGGGCAAGTCCTGCCCCCCCACCCCCTGCTTCATACGGCCCTGGCTCTTCTAGCAATTCTCAGATTACAGGGAAGACAGTTGTCACATGTTTTGGCTTACCAAAATCAAATTACCTTCCAAATAGTTCTTATGCTAAATTGCAAATCTGTGTTTTTTAAAAACTGAGCATATTAACTGAACTTACAGTATACCTGTGTAACACTTGATATCATGCCCCACACCTCCATAGGACATGTCCCTAAATGAAAACAAATCATTATCAGGAAGGGTGTTCCTCCAATTTTTTTCACAAGGGAAAGAACTCCGAGGCACATTTCACACTGCATGCCTTGCAGTTGGTAAACAAGTGCAAATCAAGAATTAACTGAGTCACAAATGTTCCCAAATCTGAAAGTAACAGCAATATTTTCAAATGTGAAAAAAAAAAAGATTTACATTACTGCTCCATTGAGATATTGGCCATGTTATGTAAGTCACTAGTTTGAAAGAATGGTGCTCTGGCAAAATGAGCGGAAAGTCGCTATTGAAGATTTTGAATAAATGGATTGCTAAAGTAAAAATATGGTGAAAAAAATCAAATTTTGTTTTTTGACATAAAATCAATCAAGTCAAATGCTATATTACTCCCTCCTGTGCTGAGCTGCATGGTTTCAACTCAAGATTAGATTTACCATTTCTATTAATAAACCAAGCAGTTCTATGTTAAAAGATCAACCTAAAGGCTGATTTGGCACCAAGTCAAATATTTCAGTTGAAATCAAAACAGTTTTCTTAAAAGTGATATAGACTGAACAGGTTGAAGGGAAACTTTAGCATTTTTAATTTCAAATATGTTATTCCTAATCTATCTTGATTTGCTACTTTTTTGCTCTAAATATGAAATCGTTAGGGCCACTGAGGAATAAAAAACATGGGATAAAACCTGTCATGGCTTTGTTCTGTGCTATACTTTGATCAACACCAAATAGGCGGGCCTCTTCACATCGTGAATTGATACAGATAAGCGTGTGCGTAGCTGGACACAGCACAATTGCAAGAGACGCAAGCGCGCGTTGCACGTGTGACTTGCGCATCAGTATCTATGGCGCGCGTGTAACTGGGATTATGTTTACTTGCGGATGACGAAAAGCCTCATAATTCCCGCCTATTTAGTGTTGATCAAAGTATACAATGTGTCATCTTTGCTCATACTAACAAGAAATGACAACTAGATGTACAGTGTCCCTTTCAATTATGTAATAACAAGTAATTCAATAAGATATCATTTAAACTAAATTGAAACTTGTTTCTGAGTATATATGATAAATTTGATTCTCAGTTTTGCTGGATCTCATATATTTTAGCTCATGTGGTCTAGTGGAATAGCACAGGAGTCCAAATCAGAAAGTGGTGAATTTGACCCACCCTTCCTACAGCCGATGAGATATACCAGTGGGCAAGACATTTAAAATTAATTACATTACCAACAACATATAATATACAGGTAGTTACTAAGAATTAAATGTAGTCCATTGAGTGCTGTCTAACAGTAGGAGTATGCTTTAGACATTGTAAGCTACCTAACTATTGTGTAGTAAGTAATAATAATAATAGTTACGGTTTATTTCAAACTCTAATCATGACCCACAGGTCAAATTGCTAGAATTCTTTCAATGATTAAACCAACTTCAAACAGACACAATGTAATTTGTAGGCCGCAGCTTAATCAGCTCCAATACTGCAACACTGAAACAACTATACAAACATTCACCCCTCCCCAGTATCCTATTGATTACCAGATGAGCGTTTTGTCCACTCGGTCAAACATACTCCTGACAAAATAAGTAAAGGACTTAGATCTACTGGAAAAGTGCTACATAAAAACAGAATAATGAAGGAAGTAGTATAGTAATTTACTGGATGGGACACAAAAATTGCATTTCATATATTTCAAGAAAATTGAAACCCCTCAGAAAACCAGCTACATAAAGCCATCTACACCTAATGTTGGAATTAGATTTTGTGCCTAAGCCCTCCCTACCTGGATTTCTAAAACAAGTTCTTCCTCATACGAACATGCAACGTCCTGTTTTGACTGCTCCGATGCTCTGACCTTTTGCAATGCCTAAATCTGGCAACAGCCTAATGGCCTTATCCTTGCCAGATGCTGACATATACCAAGTGAGCTGCCGTGATTTTTCATAAAGGATACGTACTACCTTTTCCTAGACATGGCAAGACAGCCGCGTTTGTAAAAGGTGTAAATCGGGGACACACATATAAGGAAATTGAACTACTTGAACACCAATACAAATAGGAGAATTTACCACACGCTTATGTACTGATCAAAATCACTAAAAGAAATTAATTTTACAGAAGTTTGTGATTAATAAGACACAGAATAAAAATAGAAAACATAAATCATTAAATAACGCTTACTATTATATTATAAAATAATTAAGAAGTTAGTGCATTATAACTGAAGAGATGAATGGTGGAATGTTAAGGCTTAAGGGAGATCGGAGCCTCACAATCCCTAAAAATGGTTTTTATCATAACTTGAAAACTAATAAAGTAAACTATATACATAAATGTATCCATTTTTAGAAAGGACATTTTACACGGAATCCATTAATAGCATCAAATTCAAATTTTAAGAACTCGCTTTTTATAAAACTCACCAAAAACGAGTTATTTTGCCAATTTTTTTTGAACAAGCCTAGAAAAAGTATATTATTTGGTAAAAATCTTCCAAAATAGGTAAAAATCATCTAAATCGATAGTTCTAGGGAATTTTTCTCAAATATTTGATTAACTTCTTAGTTTTCACAAAAAGTACCAAAAAATGCCCCAAAATCATGATTTTTTTGAAAAAAAAAATGAATTTTCGGCCTATTCGGATCAACATTTTCAAAACTAAGGGATTACACACAAAAAATGAGAAAATATTCCCTAGAACCATCGATTTAGATGACTTTTACCTTTTTTTGAACATTTTGGCCAAATAATATTTTTCCTAGGCTTGTTCAAAAAAATTGGCAAAATAACTCGTTTTTCGTGCGTTACTAAAAAGCGAGTTCTTAAATCAAGAATCTGATGCTATAAATAGATTCCTTGTGAAATTCTCTTGCTAAAAATGTAACTTTTATATAGTTTACTTCATTAGTTTTCAAGTTATGATCAAAATAAATTTTCAGAAATCGTGAGGCTCTGACCTCCCTTAAGACATTCTGATTAGGTAAACAATTATGCAGACTCTAAAAGTAGCTTGACTGGCAGAATTAGTAAACATCAACACAATTAACATCAACACTGATATTCTATTATGTAAGAGACACGTTAGATGGAAAGTATTAATTATCTCATGTAATTGTATGTGAAAAGCTTCTTAACACAATATCAATAAGACAACTTGTTGGATGAAATCTATGTGTACAACATCTTCAAAGGCAATAGTGTATATATTTTGAAATTAAGACTGTTAATAAAGAAAAATGTGTTTTATTTTGCCCATTGTAACTCTTTCACTCCAGAAAGTCACTCACAGCCGCTCACAAAAACGTGCACGATTGGCCTGATTTTTACTTCGACGCATTTTTTTCAAATAGCACTATAAAACTACAACCCCAAATACAAAAGGAAGCAGTTGCAAACGAAGAGCTATCTAGCGCCATCATTTTTATTTGCAAAGAGAACAATCCTTGGGCTCTACAATTATCATATGCTTATCATCAAGTGAGGTCGCTGTGAGCCGCTCAGAGCGGCTTTCTGTCAAAATAGGACGGATTGTGAAAAAAAATTATGGAGTGAAAGAGTTAACATCAAGTCACAATTAAAAGGTATCCAATAATATTGTGGAAAATAGTTGGAGACAATGTCATTTACTATATCCCACATAGTATATGCCCATCTATTATGACAAAAACAAGATACACTCCCGGTCAAAAGTGTTTACGCACGCTAAAATATGGGCAAAAACATATTAATTATATCAAATAACCAAGACAGTGAAAAAAATCATGTTTTTAAAGGAGCCATATATCCAATATAAATATTCCATGCTTCCTCTGATATTCGATCTTCCATAACCATAAAAATTGTCAATTTCCTGGACCATATACAAATACACCACACACATGTTTTTGATATGTACCTATGTAGTTTATTATTCAATGCTGGTTATAACCGTGTAACCGTAAAGAACATTTGCAGCTTATAAGTTTTCCAACATATGTGCAGTTATGTATTTAAACTCCGTTTTCGAATGTGCAGAAGAAAGTATACAGCATGTTTAGCACGCCATATTCTCAAATGCGGTGACTGCAATTCCTGTTGAGATTTTAAAATCTATATTATGTAAAATATAACATCCGGAAAAAAAATGACGCAAATGATGAACAGTTCTCGAGATATGGCTGGTTAAGGGTTTTGTGCGCAGACACTTTTGACCGGGAGTGTATAAAACAACACATATTTTCTTTTTATTCTCTAAAATAAATTAAACCAGAAAACAAAATGGCACATAATGATAGCACTTACTTCTTTCTAGCTCTGCAATGGGTGAATGTGGAATAGAAAGGATGGCAGCAATATGAATAAGCAATGGGGATCAATGCATGCACAAAGCTGGGATTTGGTTGGGAAAAACTAGGGATGAGTGATTTTGTTACTTAATTAAAAGGTCTATTATAGATACAGCTTATCTCATTCAAACTGGGAGCATTATGGTCATGACAACAAGAGGCAGCTAGCATCTAGCTAGCCACAAACAAGGTGCTAAAACATTTTAACTGGCTAGCACCTGGTCCCGGGGGGGGGGGGGGTACTCAAGTTTGGTTTTGGTAGGGGCGTGCCGCTGGGAAATTTGAAGTACCACCTATGCATATACCAATTTTCAAGAAAAAGGGACCCATCCATATACCAAATTCCCCAAATTTGAGTCAAAAGTTATGCAAAAATTGAAATGTTCTCCGTAAATACACTCTAATTTAGCGCAAATTTCTTGATTTTTGTTTGAAATTTAGAAAACAGACCCACCAAAATACCACATTTTGCAAAGAAAAAGGACCCATTAGTATACCAGACAGCCTGATTTTGCTACACAAGTTTGCGGCACATCCCTGTGATTACTTTTGTAGTAAGTAACCCCCCCCCCTTCCCCGGGCACCTGGTTAGCATCTTTGTGGCATCTAAAATCAATTTAGACCCTAGCTACATCTTGCAAGAATGTCATTAGCATCAAAGTTAGGAGTAGATATCTGTTTGTCGTGTGACAACCACTTTGCAATTTGCCATGCGAGTGCAAGAAAGTCATATCTGCAATAGCTGCCATTTGTCACTAATCTTGATTGCACACTGCATGACCTCCAGTCTTGGGTCAGTAGCTCTTGAAATGGTTCCTCAGGTGATGGTATGCCCGAAGAAACATTTCAAGAGCCACTGACATAAGGCAGGGAAATTTTGAGGGATTTTTCACATTCTAGTGACTAGGTGTAAAATAAGTAGGCCTATAACTTTCGGCAGTAATTGCAGAAACAAGTATCTTACACTCACATGACTGAGCTGTTGGCACAATTCCTGTTATAGGTCACCACACACAAAAAAATAATAAAACAAATTATGATGCGTCTTTGCAACTGAATAACAGGGTAATTGATTTATCAACTTGTTTTCCAAGCAAAAAGTTAAGATGGTTTACTTGATATTGTTGAGGATATCATTATGCCGAGACAACCACAATAAACCCCATCAGACCAGCTTTATGGTTTGATGTTGAACATTAATAACCTTAGTCCTTTTTCTCCCTCCAAATGCCTTAAACACAGGAGTGAGCACCAAGGAAATTTAACAAAATAAAAGGTGATAATCTCATAGATTGGCATTAAATTTTTGAACAAAAATGGTATTAAATGTATGTATGTATGTAAATTGGCATAATTTGTCTTAAATAATTGTCTTCACAGCGATACATAAGTACCAATTCTCTTTCTTAAATTCCTTGCTTATAACTCACTTGTCTTCCATATCTAGATGCACTGTGTCAGGCCTTAGGGTTGACATCCTCATCAGCATACTACCATTGCTGTGGCTCCATGACCAAAACTACACAAGGAAAAAGGAAGGACAGTTGTTTAACAATAATTTTAATGAGAAAAATACAAGAGCGTTTTTAAAGTTATCACATCCAGAGATGCCACTCATTGGTGTTCAAAAAATCTGAAATACTTCGAAAGAATGTGAGAAACCAAAATTGCCTATACCTTTCTCCATGAAACAACCAATAAAAAATCTGAATTTAGGCTTAAACCAATTGAAAAATTCTGAATTCAGAATTTATTCTGAAATGTGGCATCTCTGCACATCAGGTCTCTTGTGTAACGTTAAAAAAATGGTTGTGATGCCCTTTTCCAACCAACCCTTAATCTGGCAAAAATTGGGTCGGGATTTTTCAAACATTTTTTCTATTAAACTCAACGTTTCTAGTAGAAAACCTCGCAATAAATGACAATAAATGTCAATGTTAACAATTCAACAACTCACTGTATCTCCTAATACAGGAGTGTACCGTTGTTGATTCGTGATGAATCCAAAGTTGATATTCAAATTAGCGCCTAACGCACAGCACAGCGTTTACTGAAGTGCGTTTAAGCAGAACACATAAGTCGGCGCACTGTTCATCGCGCGCCGGGCACGTGCAAAGCCCGGTGCTCGGGAACAATTTAAAATGTCAAAGCAGAAAACATTCACAAACTAGCTCTTTGCTTCAGATTCTCTTAAATATGTTTATGAAGATGCGTAGGCCTATATCTGTTAAATTGAGAACATTTAGAATTTAATTAATACGTTTTCATGAACATTTTCGTTGCTGAAAGGTATTCAAACATGCCACAGACTTGTTCATCGCGACGCATCGGATGCAGAGTTGTTGATTCGCGATGAACATGCCACAGACTTGTTCATCGCGAATCAACAACTCTGCATCCGATGCGTCGGCATATTTTTTATCACGCTCAGTGGCTAAAGCCACCCTCGCGCGATAAAAATATGCAGACGCACGGATACATGTGTCATTTAGTGTCATGTCTGAAATAACTGAAAAATGATCTTGCTTTATCATCATATGACTACAACATGCATTGTTTGTAGATATTTTTAAGGTCAAAATCTCTTTCAGGAAAAGTTGAAAAAAAAAGAATCCTTTAACTTTTCCCCAAAAAGGGCAATACAACAATTATTTTTTTAGCTTAAGTGTCAGGCATTGTCAACTCAATATCATATCTTTGCAAAAAAAAGGGGCATGATGAATCTTTGACATATTTTATGTGAACAAGACTCGTCATGTGAGTGCAAGAAGGTCGTATCTGCAATGGCTGCCACTTGTCATGAATTTGGATTGCTCACTGTATAATCTCCAGTCTTGGGTCAGTGGTTTTTGAAATGGTTCTTACCGTCACCTGAAGAACAATTTCAAGAACCACTGACATAAGACCGTGAAATTTTGAGGGATTTTTCACATTCTTGTGACAAGTTGTAAAATAAATATAACTTAGGGCAGCCATTGCAGATACAACTTTCTTGCACTCACATTATCAAGTGAATCTTCTATTTTTCACAGAAGTAATATGACTCTTTGGAGTCAGATGGTCAAGACCAAACATGAATACTAAAGGCAAAGTAAATATATATTGGACAATTTAAACAAAAATCCATGCAGGGGTTGCATTTACAAACAATGGGCCCTGTACTCTGGATTTCAAAACTGTCAAATAAATTAGTGTTTAGCCAATAGAGAAGGCTTTAGGAGGGCAGGTTCAAGACTCCCATTGACATTTGCATTAGCACTTACAAAAATAAGTTGAACATCATCATGAAACAGTACCTTACACAATTTAGTACAAGAACAAAATATTCAAACTGGTTTTCAAAGAAAATGGTTTCCTTCAGGCAAGGGCCTAGCTAGGGATAGCAAATGAACGTTGACAATAAGAAACGGATGGGAAAACTGCCACTAGAGCGCAAATCTACATTGATGTACATTACAAGAATGTAGATTGTGGGAGATGCGTCTTCACTATGACGTGTCAAACCAGACTTGGATTCATGCTGCTTATTTAACTCTACAAATGTGCTTGTGCCATAGATATACTAGGGTAGATACAAGGCACACCGCCATTTTTATTCCAGCATGGAGACAAAATTTAAGGTATTCGGGTTTTTGCCGATAGCTTCCCAATGATGCATCTGGAAGATTCTACAGGGTGACTTATCGGTACTCTACCGTCTTCAAAGTGGGGCGCAGCTCTATCTAACTCTCCATCAGAACACACAGATAGAACTACAAAGTACTTTGGAAGATTCTACAGAGTGACTTAACTGTACTCTATTGTCTTCAAAGTGAGGTGCAGCTCTATTTAACTCTCCATCAGAACACACAGATGGAACTACAAAGTACTCTGGAAGATTCTACAGGGTGACTTACCGGTACTCTACCGTCTTCAAAGTGGGGTGCAGCTCTATTTAACTCTCCATCAGAACATACGGATGGAACTACAAAGTACTCTGGGAGACTGAAAAAGAAAAAGAATCAGATACAAAATAAAAGAAAATCAGATACAAAAGCAAATACAATTTAGGCCAAATAGAAATTCTCTCACCTAAGGGTTGAGGATTTGAACTCAAGATTCATTTTTAATTAAAATTCTTACTGAACTGTTGAGATTAGACAGCATCCAATTACTAGAAAGAAAAAAAGGCTCTGCAAAATGCACAGCCTACTGGTTCAGGAACAAATTTGTGCAGACCGAGAGCAATTTTCTGGTAAGTTTCATTGAAATTGCTCCTGAAATTGCCTCGAAATTTTCTATGTGCGAAAAGGTTGAGATTGTGCACTTGAAATTTTTGACATCACACTGATCATACAGCAGCCACAACATGCACTCCCTTTACTTCATTGCTTGATCATAAGTACAACAGAGTACATGGCTTGATTATAGTGGCTTCACTGATGTATGAGATATCATTTGCCATATGGGACCTATTCTTTAACAAAAAAAGCTCAAACACAGGTTTGCTTCATGATTTAGAACAAAATTCTGGAGTTTTTGGCTCAATAACTAATATATTTCAAATATATTTTCAGTTTCTAATCAAATATTGAAATGGTTTTTGGCTCCATCCTCTCCAAACATTTCATAATGATATTGAGTATTCAGACCTTGCGTAAAAGCATGTTTCCATTGCAAAAAAAAAAAAAAACTTTCTTGATATCTTATTTGATCTTACCACCCTACAAAGAGCCTCATTTTGTCAAGCTGGATGACAAATAACAAAGAGCCATCTGTTGCAAACTGGAAAATATCAGTTGAAACGAAAGCTTCCATCTTGATACGATAGTTCAGGTCATGCCCTAGACTTCAGTTCATGTCCTAGACTGTACAAATCCTGTTTCCATTCAGGTATTGACATTTCTATACCCCCGTGACCTTCACAAACCAAACCCAGTTTTGGTTCACATCGTCTCAGAGGACAGAACTTTATAACAAACCCAGTTATGGTACAGGTTATTTCATTTATTGACATTGCTACATTCCCATAACCTTCATAAAAGCAAACCCAGTTTTGGTTCAAATCCTCTCTAAGGACAGACATTCATAATGCAAACCCAGTTATGGTACAGGTTATTTCGTTTATTGACATTGCTACATCCCCATGACAAAAACAAACCCATTTTCGGTTCAAATCCTCTCAAAGAACAAACCATCAAATTTATTTGCATATGTTTAATTTGTTATGATTTCATAATTTCCCATTATATGAACCCAGTTATGGTACACATCATCTTAAAGAACACTTTCTTTTGCCTCTGAAATATCTTCATGGTTTCTGATCAGCTTCAAATTAATGCAGATGGATCTCCCCTTCCTCCTCTCCCCACACACAACACACTACATGGGTATATTATTGACTATAATATTGATCTCTCAGTCCTGGTAGAGCCCCAGAAACTGCCAAGAAGGGTAGGGGCATTTTTCTGTTACATTCCCGGTTAAGTCGTCTGTAGTGACATTTTGGCACATCCGTTTGTACTGACCATAAGATTAAAATTGGATAACAATATCTGCTTGCATCAAAATAATATTAAAGCACTTTGATGTTCAGTAACTGCATTGCATTTTTTTCCTTTTCTAATCTTTACCACACCCCATCAGAAAGTCAGTCATATTAGCTTTATGATTGCATGCTTAATACGGATATCTTAAATGCCAACTATACGGCCAAAAGAGCCCTTAACATTTAGTGCCTCATGCAGTTATGCGCACCTATAATAACAGCACACCTAAAGTTGGCAACTCTGAATAAATCATCATAGTTCAAAATTTCCTTTTGAGTTTAGCCAATAATCCGCCACTTCTTGAACACGACTTAACTACAGGAAATACAGAACAGGTGCGTTACCTATAACCTTCCAAACATCCAGACTCATTGAAGACATGGGAGACTCAACCGAGACTTTGGATGTTAATAAAATGATTCCACATCAAATGACAGACATAAATATGACCAGGCTCATCCTTACAGATATATGATAATGCAGTTTTTGATTAAACTGATAGCAAACCGTTGGTCAATGTTAAAATTAGAGAATAAAAGATAGCTGCAGGGGTGCCCATTACAAAAAATAATGTACGCCCATCCATTATGAGACGATAGATGACAGGCAAAACAATGAATCGCCATCTTTGATTCTCATTCTTAGTCTCAAATTTGAGTCATTTATAAACCAAAAACGATGTAAATTATTGCCAAAAACTATAAACATTATCACTGGAAAAACGTATACCCCTATTCAAACATGAAATATTCCAAACCCAATCAAGCTGTTCGCGCCGGATGTGTGCGTATACCTGCATCGCGCCGTGATTTTGAACGCGCGGCTCCACTGCGTTTCACGCTGAACGCACTATCATCTATCGTCTCATAATGGATGGCCAAAATTCCTTATTAGGAAGTAAAATTGCACTCAGTGACTAAGATTGAAGTTTATACACCTGTGAAGATATTTCGGAGACATACAAAAGTGTTCTTTAAGAAGATCCATACCATAACTAGGTTCATTTATGGGAAATGTCAATAATAAAATTAAAACATATGCAAATAAAAAGTTCCTCAAAGCAATACAAATATGCCAGATATGCCTGAAAATACGTTGCTTCAGAAATAGAATACGATAATTTTTTAATGCTAGAATATTTATTAATTGAAAAGGTTTGTCAAATGGCAATAGTTAAACTGGACAAGTGGAAAGGGTAAGTTTTAATATTTAAATGAACTTTTGCCCCAAAGCCAGTACCTAATTCTGAGTATACTATCTTACCTTTCAAGCAATTAATTATCATTTTGTAATTAAACTATCCTGTTTTAGACAGCTATTTTTAACATTAACCCTTACCCTCCTACGTACTACAAAGTACTGCAGTAAGAAATCAAGAATTGGTTAAGTCCAAATACGTCACAGATGGCGGATATAAATAGTCAGGAAATTGCTGCCCGGACAGGCCACGCTCGGTGGCTTGGCATAGCTGGACATTGGATTGGGATAGCAGGGGTCAGGGGTTCGAATCCCAGGGGAACCAGAAATTTTTTCATGCCGTATTCGGACTTAGACTGCATTTAAGCGCGTGAGAGTAAGGGCTATTGAGCACCATCAATGTGTAGTACATATGCATCACTTAACCCTTACCCTTCTACGTACTACAAAGTATATACTACAGTAAGAAATCAAGAATTAGCCTAGAAGTCCAAATACGTTACAGACGGCAAATATAAATGGTGAGGAAATTGCTGCCTGGGCAGGCCACGCTCGGGTGGATTGGCATAGCTGGACCTATATTGGATCTATGTTAGCTTAACTACTCCTCCTGCATAAACAGGTATGATATACCCTCCCAGTGCTTCTTGCAAACCAGTACCCATTTCTGTTATCAGGGTGCACATAGAGATGAACAAGGTGGACAAATGTGACCCATCATATCTAAAGGTACCTTAAGGTCGGCATAGTAAATTATGAGATACGGGCCATTGATTGAAGCTGAGCATAGTCAAAAATCACGTCCAAAGTCAAATTTCTAATTTCATCAGAAACGTTACCTTTGAAGTGTTATTCTATCATATTAATCAGGTTCCAACATCCGAAACATAAGAAAATGTTTTAAAAACCAAGAAAAAAATCCTCTCTCCATTCAAATTTTACCAGTACAGAAACTTTAAACTTGATTTTCCAAGAACTATAGTTTTCTGAATCAGCCTGATGCCTTTTGCCAATTTGGATGTAAATTTGCAATCAAACATCAAATAACCAAAAGCAAGGTGTCATTTTAAAGTTAAAAATATAATCTTTCAGATGAGATGAAAAATCAATTTTCATTTTGGGACCCTTAAGGTACCTTTCAATATGACGGTTGACCAAATATCAAAATATCTGCATCAAGAACTGCACTGAGGTGACCCTACCTGTGTAATAAGTGCAGTATTTTCATATCAAAATGAAAATATGATTTCTTAAGTTATACTGAATAGACAGTATCTCTGAATACAAAATAGACACTTTAGATATTCTGATTAGCAGGTCATGCATAACACCTCATTTAAACCTATTGCTTATAAAAGGAAAACACAAAACAAGGAAATATTGTTTCTGCACACAAGATTAGTTGTATCCATGCTATATCGTCCTGTCTACAGGAAATCTACAGAGACGGAGTTTGTTGTCTTCACAAATTAACGCCATAAGTCGACTCTTTATCCAGAACAGATGAAAGACTCGGAAGGGTCCATAGGTTCATGTTTGGTTAATATTGTGTGTTCACACGTACACACAGGATGAGGCGTTATTTTAGGAGTTTTCTATAAATACTCATAAGTACTGATTCTTTATCATTGCGCCTTGAAAAATATAGTTTCGATTCCACCTTGTGGCGTATGTAGCGCCCCCAAAGTATTCTGTGCGTCCCTCAAACTGCCCACAACCCAAGTGCAAATAGGTACAAGTACCTTCATTCTTCATTGGCTAGAAAATGACATAAAATAACCGAAAATAACCCATTCGCAGTTGCATTGAAAGACACCTGCATTTACTACTTATCATAGACATCAGTCACAAAAAAGTAAATACTCAGGCCAACTACTATATACTGTCCCACATATTGCGGGACAATCCCTCTTTATAATAATAAAAAGTCCCGTAATCTGAGATGTCCCTCATTTTGCTATGCTTGCCATTGTGATGTCCCTCATCCCAAAGTTGGATATTCCACATTCTGGGATTTATAGGTTGGCAGTATAATAATGTAGGCTAAATGTCTTATTAACTGGGAAAATTACATAACCCATGCCATTTTCAACAACACTGAAAATCGCCTGTTAAACTTAGAGCACTTAAAGGTAAGGAAATAACAAAATACTAATTCACATTTGGAAGAAAAACAGGGTTTAACATCCAGTGACAAATTTTGTCATCCAAAGTCAAGCAAGCAACTATTTATTTTCAGCTCCATAAAGATGATGATCAAAAACAGAAGATAGGAGAGTGCACGTCAGACAGAACACAGTCTTCATTTTGTTATTAAATACGGATTATATTTCTGCATTATTTTTGGATTGAGTGGGAAATTGGATCAGGAAACTATTGGGGACAAATAAAGTAGATTATAAACTTGATTTCTTATTTCTAGTAGAGTCATTGTGTAGGAGGTATATCTTGCTCATAAAAAACTTTCAAATCTAGGAAATATTGAAACATTTCTAGTTGTGATGTAACTATTGAATATAACCAAAGAAAACAAGACATTTTGCAGAAAACATATGAATGGCTATGTCCACAGGCTATATCATTTTGATGAATTTTAATCTTCCTAAACCTAAAAAATTTACACTACGTGCAAATGCTACCACACTCAGTATGAGCACGTGATGGGAGTTTTAGCTGTGATGATGCATCAATATCTTGTGTCAAAACACACTAAGTTGAAACAACCTGAACTTTATTGTATTTTCATATTATTTGCTGCCCAAATCCAATGCCTTTTGAGTGTGAATTTATATTGCAGTGTTATTTGCACTTAAATGGAATGGAATTCCGTTTGCATTAAGTGTAAATTCAGTTTAAATGTGACGTTGCCAATTTGCCAACTCTACGCTCATTTCATGGTAGTGCCTCACAAAGAGCTCTGGAACTTTATCTGCTTCAGTAAATTTTTTTAAATGTGATCCGGTTTGCAAGTTCTTTCATAAAAATAATTAGTGAAATTAAACTGATTCACAAAGCAATTAAAATTAGCTCATCTGAGAGCTTTTGCTATGAATCTCTATAGCTGTTGCACTCTGACCAGTAAGAAATGTCAAAGTGAATGGTGTGAGACCTAAATCACTGGCTGCCAGACTAGCTGAACCTATAACATTGCCTGAGAGACGATTTCAGCTATTTATCATTTCAGACAAAGCAATCAAAATGAATTCAGTCATAAAGCTAATATCAAACAGGGCAGGTTTGAAAACCACATGTCTACCTTGTGCATGTTTTTCTTTTTTGTTTTTGCTCAAATGATCATGCAATGCTCTAAGCAAGATTCCAAATTACACCCTGGTCACATATGCCGCAAGAAGCCGCAACGCCGGTATGATACCGGTGAATGCTTGTGATGCCCGGTCGGACGCCGGTGGTTATGTGACCATAACTGAAGACATAAATACAAGCCGCAAGGTTTTAACTCGGAATTAGATTCTTGCGGCATGCTTCCGGCATCTCTATGGCTCACAGACACCAGTCGGACACCGGCCGGTGTCCTATCGGCGTCTGCTGAATTGACGTCGTAAACACATCGTAACCTCGTCGCAACGTTATGTGACCAGGGTATCCTACTGCCATCTGAATTACCACAGAGTGTGCTAAGGGATAATTGGGTTTGGTGACTAAAACTAACCCAACCTGTTTCAGAACTAAAATATGCCGCCATGACTGACGTGTAACGACACAGTTTTGTAAGGATCCAATGCCCTCAAATTTAGCTCCATTATGGTATTCTGTTAGAAGCAGTTGTTGAATTTAGAAGTACTCATTCATTGTTACTGGCGTGAAACTTACTGTGCAATGTCTATGGAGTGAACTAATGTTTCTAAAATATTTTATGTTTCCGCTCTGATTCATTAAGTTTTTCTTACAAAAAGTTGAAGGACACATTTATGCACAATATAACATTTATGCACAATATATCAAAGATTGATACAAAAAATAATTTTGCTGCTAAGATCAATTTTGTTGACTTTGTCATTCACCTGCAAAGCAATGTTTCACACCAGGGAGTAACATGGAACAGCCTCAATTGACCAATCAGAAGACGGGATTCTTATATCTGTGACATCAGTGCGTCCAACAGAATAGCATTACAGATTATTTGGAATCCCTCTTTTTAAATTTGTGCACACATTTGAATATATTTTAGTCTATACCAACCTTTCTGATATCCTAAAGTCCTGATTGATCAAAGACACTCTGAGATTCCTAGCTCCCGTCCTCTTCAACTCAAATTCCCAATCAGCTGTTTTTCTATACTGCGGTGTTTTTCCCGGTCTGCCTGTTACTGGTTTCTCGGGAACTGGTGGTGGTGTGGCAGGAACTTTGGAAATTTTGTCTTGTAATGGTGTATATTTCGCCTGATGTGGAGGCGGCGGAGGTGGAGGCTGTTGTGGAATGACTTTGACCCATTTTTTATTAGTAGTTGCTCTTTTATTTTCTATTGGGCCATTTGACTGTGGAATATTGTTAGCTGAGTTTGGAAGCTTGAAAGCAAAGGCAAATAAGAGTTGTGCATTGGTTGGAAAGGCATGGTAGACAATGGTATTCATAATCTGAAATGAGAAAAGTAAACAGAAAATATGTCAAAATAAAAATGATAATTGAAAACTACTACAGTTTATCGTTCAAGCATCAAAACAAAGCATGAATATCTTATACGTCTTTCTTTCAATATTTTGAATAAAGAATATCCTCAAAACACTGATATATGCCAAACTAGAGCACATCAAATTGAAAATGAAATAAAAGGAACTGTCGAGATATTAACCACTGGCACCTGGATCACTGTTCCTGAATTTGCACTTTCAATATGATATTTAAGTTTGCAAATGCATATGTGTAATAATATGATACTGGCAAACACTGGGTATGAATTTTTGATTTTAGTACTGTGAGAAAAAAATAAAACTTGTGAACAATATTTTTGATAAAAATGATAGATGTATATATGAAGAGACAACTTAAGGGAGAAAAATGTTATGTTGCTCTCTAATTGCAAAAAAAAGATATTTTTGTTCAAAATTTTGGCCAAAATGGCGACTGAAAAGGTGTCAAGACTATACTTACCAAAATGAGAATCAGCCAGCATGTTTTTCTTAAAGTATGAAATTAATATAATTGTGCATTTCTACTGTCAACAGTATTAATTTAAATATGCATGATAATAAATTCCAAATTTACCACGAAATTGCTCAGGAAAAGGTGGGGGAAAAAAGCATTATGTTCGTTACACTTGGTGTCATAGCAAACTCAAGACATTCAACTTGGTAAAAAATACGATGAAAGCCTTTATTGTGTTTTTAAAACGTCCAAAAATATTAATAATA
>JXSR01S002555.1:77656-91596 GCA_000969725.1 Ophiothrix spiculata
TTTACATCTATTTCATCGGTCAAAATTTGTTCAAAAACAATTTATAAGAATTAAAATTTCTCGCAGATGTCTTCTGTGATTGTAAAACAGTTCATTTCAATAATATGTTTGGTGAAATGCCAGTAAGTGCAATGAGTTTTGGTGACATAACAAACATAATTGGTTCCATATTGGACCTCATTAATGTTCAGAGATACCCTGGTGCTTCAAAGTGCAATAAAAAACATTTCTAATTTATTTTGTGCAAATTCCATTTGATTTTTCCTAAATTCATTTCCTGAAAAATGAAAGCAATGAGTATTTAGGGTAAAAAAGTTATGTTCGTTACGGTGTCATAACTTTTCGGCCCGTCCGGGCACTTAACGCAATATGCAATTTTTTTTTGATGGTATAAAATGGTAAACGGCATTAATTGAAAGATATAAACAATAACAAAACCCATTTTTTGTTTACAGGGAAGTTGTTTATTGGAGTATTGTTGACAATTTGGTGTCATTGTAACGTACGCAATTTCACCAGAATTACCCACTTGGCACCATATTGCAGAAAAATTCAAAGGAAAGTTATAATGTGCATGTCATTTTTACTTGCAGCAAGGTTACCTTAGTTCATTGTCAGAAAATGAAGTCTGTTCTGACAGTTTTAATTTTATGACACCAAGACCCCAGAGTGTTTGCCAGTATCATATTGTTACACATATTATCAATTCCCAATTTTAGTAGAGTTTTATCATTTATGTTCCTTCTGCTAGGGGATAATTCGGCATACTCAAACTTTGCTGTTCTATAATGCCAACTTTTACGTTGAAGTGCTGATCCTTGTACAATTAACAAGTGTTTTGCTTGTCTTTCTGATGCAATAGGTCAACTTTAAATGTTCGTTTGTACTTGTTTCACATTTTAATTTAACAATAAAAAATTTAACATCTTAATGCATGTTATAATGAATTAATACCATTGACCCATATTAACCCTTATATTGATTCTATTAATCCAGACCCGTATCCCATATGGGATGACTGTTTTGGACTTTTCGGCCATATTGGATCAAATAAGGTCAAAGGTCATATAAAAACATATCATTTTGAAAGCATAATGTGTTTACCATGTTATTCTGAAGTTTGAATGAAATACACTACACACTTCTAAAGATAATTGAGTTTGACATCAAATATAGGAAAATACCTCTGGACTGGAAAGGGTTAAAGCTAGGTCTTTCCTATTTCAATCAAAGCTTTGTTGTCTATTAAATATCTGCGTATATATTTTAATATTCCCAGTACAGCTTCCCCAATGTGCTTGGGATATTTAAAACTGCTCTGCCCACAAACATAACAAATATCTTGTGTGAATGACCATCATCTCATATCAAACATTAATCATCCCGTAGTAATAACCAAGATAAACCAGCACGTCATATGTTGGTAAACCGCCAAGATATTAATTCATTAATACAATAATTATGCATTAATTACAGTTAATTTAAATCAAAAGTTTCCTAAACTTGACACAAAGTTTTCTGCATATATGTTGTCATTGAATAATGCACACAATTGAAATATGACATAATTAAGGCTGAGAATGTGTTTTTGTCATTGTAGAAAGCACAGCTGCCAGCAATGTGTACTAGACTTGGCACGGAAATATCTGTCCAGAACTAGTGATTAACAATATCTTTTTATGCCTAGAAATATGCTTTCCTGTTTTGAACATCTTCCTTATGGAAACATCAATGGGAGTATTGAACCTACCCTCCAAGGAATTTTTATAGGGGAACCGAAATCTCCGCCATTTTGATTTCACCGCCGTGTAAAACTTATGGGAAGGCGGCCATATTGGATTGTTGCTCATGGAGAGCGAGTTATTGTACCTCCGGCATTTTACGGCTACGCGTGCCTCACTTCGAGAGTCTTCGCAACGGATTAGTGGGAAAATTGGCGTACTTTGATCATAGCAAGTCGCAATACACGCTACTTGAAAGGCAAACACGGTTTGCACGTGAATCAAAATGCACACACTGTATATGCGTAAAGTGAAGATTTACGTGATCTGCCTGGATATCGGGCCAAACTCCGAATATATCCGGAGGTACAATGGCGGAGAATATCGGTTCCCTATTAAAATTCCTTGCAACCCTCCTAAAACATTCACTCATAATAATTATTGGTCTTTACCATCAGACACAAAGATTCATCACACCCGCACTTTACTTTTATACTTATAGGTTGATGAATCACTCTGAACAAATGAAATATATCAACAATTCATTGTGTTTTCTTTTTTGAAACCCTAAGATTCAATACCAAGCTGACAATGAATGCCTTTAGAAGGGTAACACCCTGGTCACATAAGCCGCAACCCTGCAACGCCGGTATGACATCTGTATGACACTGGTGAATGCTTGCGATGCCGGTGGTTATGTGACCATAACTGAAGACATTGTATACGAGCTGCAAGGTTTTAACTCGGAATTAAATTCTTGCGGCATGCTTCTGGCATCTCTACGGCTCACGGACACTGTCTGGACATCGGTCGGACTCCGGTCGGACATCGGCCGGTGTCCGATCGGTGTCTGCTGGTATGATGCCGTAAACACATCATAATCTCGACGAAAGGTTATGTGACCAGGGTATCCGTTAAAGACTCACACTGATGCTTACATAAAACAAAGGTTCATTTTTGTCAATATTAACGTTAATAGTTAATACACAATAAACGTTATAATAAACGGATACACTGGTCACATAACCTTCCGCCGCACAGATATGGCATCATGTGTATTTTTTTATTTTTGAATAGGACTTGAATCATAACCACATACCCAATCTTGCTGAATATTCAAATGCACTTATAATCAAGGTTTGGCCATGTAGTAGCAACAAAAGAAGCCACAAAAAATACCAAAATCATGACTGATTCATGTACAAAAAATATTAATACGGACCAATTCTAATCAATCATTACTAGTCTCTTACAAAATACAAAAGTTCACATTGTCAGGCATTCTCAATAAAATTTTGTGAAGTGCCAATTTGCAATATATAAAAATCAGAAGTGCCACATTCCAATAGCAGCGTAGCGTCTAACGGGTGGGGTCCAGGGGCAAAGCCCCTGGCAGGGGTCCAGGTGGCGGAGTCCCCGGAAGCTCCTGGGTTTTAGCCTTTTTTGAGTGGAAAAGAATGGCTTTCTGAGCATGTTTCTGACTGCATCGATTTTTCGTGGAAAACATTGCGGTATGTGGTATGTTCGATGCAAAATCTGGATGTCGTAACGATGCAGGTATATAGGCCTATGATAATTATGGCGGTCAGTTATTTGGATATTTAAGATCAATGGGAGTTCATCTTGTTTTTATGTTTGGCCAATTTTATTAACAAATAATTTATTCATTTTTATTTTTATTTTTTGAATTTTCTAATTTTTTTTATGGGTTCCGCGCGCGCGCCACTTGGGAACGTACGGCGCGCCACAAGTGGCGCGCGCCGCTATTTGTGGATGCCTGTTGTAGAATACAAGGGATATGCTACGCATCTCGTAACAGCAGTACCAGGTTTAAATACTGACTGAGAAAATGGATTTAAAATTCAAAGGCTCAAACCCTTGCCCATTTTCAAGAAAATAAATTGAATTTACAGATGCACAAATAAACTTTAAGAAAAGAACTATATACAGCTGTTCAATTTTGTTATAGAGCAGTATTTATAAATTAAGATAATAATGTTTATATGTACATAACACAACAAAACATCAATATATTTATATAGTCCATCATATAATAATTCTTTAAAAAGGCAGTGCATTGAATAAGCTTGTAGTGAACTGAACGATCTGCATTCATGGACAGATATCGACAAACGAAACTGATTATCTAAAATTTGAAAAAAGTGCATTGGAAAGTATGGAACTTTAAAGGGCCCTCTTGAAAGACTGCAGTATAAAACTAGACATCAAACGGAATACAATTAACAAACCAGCTAGCCAGCAAAATAACCAACTAAAAAAGCAAGTAATAATGAATAAATAAATACAAATAGAGTGAATAATCTTTGTGTGATCTGACAGGACAAATTGCATTGACATTTGTAAGCAAGTTGTGAATGTCAAGGGAGTCAAATAACAAGTAAGCAGAAACCCCCAACCTGTCACTGTTGTCATTACTTCCTATTTTTTAGAGCAAGACTTGTCATTTGACATTTGCAGTCACTTCTGACATTTCAGAAACAGTGGGTTCTGCTAGCAAAGGAAAAACAACCTGTAACAACTATTGACAAAGTCCTGAAGTATGACAAAAGAATACTAAAGGTTGTTTTTGAGTTGCTGTCATTTTGAGATGAGCAGCTGTGGCAGACGATAAGATCTTTACATTTTAGACTACACTTGATGCCGAAAGACTGATTTGCAAAATTGCTACGATGGATCGTCACCAAAAAGTTGAATTCAAGAACTGTTTCCAATCAAAATGTCAAGATAATCAATATATCAGATGGTTGTGATTCTTGCAAAATTTTCCAAGCAAAACAGACTAATATAACACAATTGAAGTTTTTGGCATTGTTGCAACAACAAAATTAAACTATGATATATGAAAACAATTTATTTGTGACAATTTGATTCACTTTTCATTGTTATTTTATCTAGTTGGTATGATATTAAAGGATTCAACATCAAATCCAAACTCGAAGTTATGCCGTTAACCAGTGCATTTGTGTGACATCTGAAAAATTAAGACAGTGTTTGTTTCAGGTCATGTACAGGTGTGATAGTGAGGTCAATGCTTACGTATTTCTATACCATTGAAATTCAACTAGCCAAAATGATAATGTATCTTCGCAGACTTACCCCCCACAAAGTGAACATATATGAAGCCCTTTAATAACAATAAGCAAATTATTACCTGGAAGCTTAATCAATTTTGTTGTGATAGTCTTCCTCCACCTACACCAGGACAACCAGATAGACAAATGACTAAACCCAAACGGAAGAAGAGATCAAAGGGATCACACTATCACACCCTACAAATGTATAAGTAGTAATAGTTCCAACTGTTTTGTGTTGATGTCATCAATTTGAGGCAAGATACCCGACTCGATACTATTTTTGAACCCACATGGGGATTCAATGAGTGCATGGGATCTTTTCTTGATGCATGAATATTGAACCATACATAATAAAAGTTGGTCCACTTATGCATTTTAGAATCTAGAAACACACATCTAGGAACGCATTTCTCAAATTTGTGACATTTGACTTACTTTTTGAAATATTGCCAAAAATAGGCCAAAAATGACAAAAAAAAATCATTTTTTCACCAAATAGTTCACAAATTTACTTCTGATATGTTTCAAGGAGTAAAAACAATAACTGACCAATCATGCAAGTATCCAAATTCAGGAAAGGATAGCAAGGATAGATCAACAAATTGGTTATCTCCCATAATAGAATCTGGACAGACTGCAGAAACTACAGAACAAATGTGCCCGTGTCATCTATAGGCAACCACGGTCTTCTCATATTACCCCTCTGCTCATTAAACTTCACTGGTTACGTATTTCAGATCGTATAAAATTCAAAACTATGCTATGTACCTTTAAGTCACTGAATGGACTCTGTCCCCAGTACATGGTTGATTGTCTGGTGGTAAAAAAACCTCGCCTTGATGCAGTTACCACCCGCTCTGCTTATGGCCTGAACCTGTTGGTTCCAAAGACTCGCAAATGTGCTGGTGACAGAGCCTTTTCAGTGGCAGCGCCTCTTTTATGGAACTCTCTTCCAGCTGAAATTCGTCGGGCTCCTAGTGTTCAGACATTTAAGACTCATTTGTTTAATTTGTCATATAATTGTTAATGTGTTTCTTTTCTGTACAGCGCTTTGTACCCACTGGAAAAGGCGCTCTATAAATGCCTGTTGTTATGTTATGTTATGTTAATATAACAACTACCCAACATCACTCATAAATGTCCAAAAAACAATCTAAACTCTCAACCTATTGTTCCACAAAAGCACAAACTCTCACAAATATTTCATAAATATAACCAAGAAAATTGTGCACACTTGGAACACAAACAATTATTGGCCAATCATGCAAGCATCCAAATTCAGGAAAGGATAGCAAGGATAAATAAACAAATTGGTTTATCTCCCATAACAACTACCCACTATCACTTGGGTCCAAAAAACGATCCAAACTAAACTCTCAACCTATTGCTCCACAAAAGCACAAACTCTCACATATATTTCATAAATCTTACCAAGAAAATTGTGCACACTTTGAGTACAAACAATTACTGACCAATCATGCAAGTATCTTAATTCAAGAAAGGATAGCAAGGATAAATCAACAAATTAGTTATCTCCCATAACAACTACCCAATATCACTCGTGTCCAAAAACCAATCTAAACTAAACTCTCAACCTATTGTTCCACAAAAGCACAAACTCTCACAAATATTTCATAAATCTAACCAAGAAAATTTTGTACAGTTTAAGTACAAACAATTACTGACCAAGCAAGCAAGCATCCCAATTCAGGAACGGATAGCAAAGATAAATCAACAAATTGGTTATCTCCATTTAACAACTACCATATCACACATGTCCAAAAACCAATCTAAACTAATCTCTCAACCTATTGTTCCACAAAAGCACAAACTCTCACAAATATTTCATAAATCTAACCAAGAAAATTGTGCATACTTGGAACACAAACAATTACTGGCCAATCAAGCAAGCATACCAATTCAGGAAAGGAAAGCAAGGATAAATTGGTTACCTCCCATAACAACTACCCAATATCACTTGGGTCCAAAAACCAATCGAAACTAAACTCTCAACCTATTGGTCCCCAAAAGCACAAACTCTCACAAATATTCCATAAATCTAACCAAGAAAATTGTGCACACTTGGAACACAAACAATTACTTGCCAATCATGCAAGTATCCCGTGTCCAAAAACCAATCTAAACTAAATCTAACCAAGAAAATTGTGCACACTTGGAACACAAACAATTACTGGCCAATCATGCAAGTATCCTGTGTCCAAAAAACAATCTAAACTAAATCTAACCAAGAAAATTGTGCACACTTCAAGTACAAACAATTACTGACCAATCATGCAAGCATCCAAATTCAGGAAGGGATAGCAAGGATAGATCAACAAATAGTGCAATGGTCTGAGACAAGCCCTCAAGGCAAGTGTCAGGCCATATCTCTTCCTTTGTCGCACTCATTGTTTGTTGCTTTTATCAGCCATCGTATCCTAGTGACATTTCAAAGTATACGTCGGTCTGCCGTACCAAATAAAAACGCAGGATGTGCAAATACCAACTAGAGTCGATACTTCCACCACTTCAATCCTATCCCATGCAAGAAGGATGTATACACATATGTTTGATATAGTAGATAGAACCTTTAGTTATAAGAGAACGCAGGTTGTCTATTCATATCTACAAGAATCTACCAAGTTAAATAGGGTGTAGCTTGCACATAAATCAAACTGCACATACCTCCTTTTTACTTTGTGAGTCAGATACGACGGGGTATCAAAACGTTTTTAACTTTACCCAGAAGGGATGGAGCTATATCAATGAAATTGTGTCAGAATAGTCATGCATCGTCATGTACATTAAGGTGCAAAAATTGTCTCATGAGAAGTTTTACTTTTTTTACAGGGGGAGATTGATATCATCTACCCACCCACTTAAAATTTAAGCTGCACAGAGAAAATTGAGGCATGTTAAGAAATAACGTCCCTGCATGTGAAAGATCTCAGGGCCCAGTAAATCCTAATCGCACAACCAAAGTTTAGTTAGGGGCGGCTTCAAAACTCAACTGGAAGTTGCCTGCCGGTTCTTGGCTGTTCAACCGGAATAAACAATAGCAAACCGCCCAGAGCCGCCCAGAACTGACAGACAGTCGCCGGTTGGGTTTTGAAGCCACCCCTTATCTGATACCATAGTAAAGAGAAGACTTACTTCTTTCCAAAATTATGGAAATCGGTCGATAAATGACGTCACAATGACAAATTAAACATGGTCGACCAGAAAGTGTTGATTTTCATGGAAATATAAACAATGATTTTTTTCAATAGTGAGGACCATTACAATAATGGTCTGTGGTTAGTCGGGTAAAAGTGGGGGAAATGTGTTATTTTGCAAATTGATTTTGCATATTGACTATGTAAAGATGCTGTAAGTATCTCGTAACAAAATTACGTTCCTGGCTCCATTTCTTCTTGGTAAAGTTTCAAACTTTTTGATACCCCCTCGTACATGTATCATCATCTTTATATAGCCATAAGTTGAACTTGTCAGGTTTGCACTTCACCACAAGATGTATAAATAGAAGCTGTTAATCTCTTGGAAGATATCCAACGGCAAGTATTTCATTCACAGGAGGAAACCTGTATTAGATTTGCATGGGGTCTGAAATATTTTTGTCATTTGGATTTGAAATTCTTTAAATAGAACCAATATTTGGCATAATTTCATGATATGATCCAGTAAAAGCAGTCGGTTGTTAGAAAAATTTTCAACTGATCTGTGTGTGTATCATTTGTGCACATACCTGTAAAATAAGTCAACTTGCTACATAGAATTCATACTTCACCTTGTTCATCACTTTGTTTAGGCTTTCGCCAAGGAAATCCAACTTGGTACTTGGTACCACCAAGTAAGCTAAAGGAAGCTTAGCACATACTCATTATATTCGTATTTAGCTTGACAAGGGTTTGATCTACTGATTAGTTAAAACAATCAATAACAATAATTAACTTGCTGTCTTATCCAGTATTCGGAAATCAAAATTTCAAAAATTTAGATCTATTTTACTTGATTGCTGAAACATGTGAATGTGAATCCAATAAATCTATGACACATTTGGAGGAAATCCAAATCAAATCTGGCATCGGTTGTATTGTATCACACTATTATGGAACAAGATGTTTCTTGTCGGCTGTCTTTATAGCAGGTTGATTAGCAATGGCTGTAGCCTTGACGGAGCTAAATTCTGGAACTTCCCATGTGATCAAAGCTTCTGAACAGGTTGGTTATTACTGGCTGTGCAGTGCAGCTTTTCAACTGGCCAAACTGATCTTGGTAACATATTGCAAATCAGTCATTAGCAGTTATGACTTCAATATCATAATATCAATGAAAAAAGTATTGGTTTACAATATTTATTGGTATTTATACCAAATGGAAAGCCCCAAGGAGGAGCATTTGCACAGGGGACCAGCAGCTTAAAATGACTTCTGCACAAAGAGATGTGAACTGACATGGTTTAGCTTACACCCAAAACCTGTATTACGAATTTAAACTATTCAACCAGCTTCCCTTATATTACATAACTCAAAGTGGATGCTACAAAATCTGTGTTTCAGGTATAGACACAGTATAAATTGTTCATTACAAATCAACAATGGTACGCTCTTTTGTCACTCAGTAAATAAAATAGATCATTTCATTGGTTAATAGCTTAAAAGGATATTTCCGTATTGCATCAAATTTCAAAGTTCTATGTGATACAAAATCCTCCATGTGATATGAAAAAGTCTTAGTCCAACTTGTATTGCTTTTGGAACATTTAGTTGTATTACAAAGCGAATGCTGATGTTATGCATGCGCGACTAACTGCAACGTGTTGTACTACCGATGCTAATAGAAACGACGCTGTAAATCAAGCCAGGGAAACTACAAATCTAAAATTGATTGAAATATTATAAAAAAATAACCATTTTCAAAGATATTTTCCTGGCATTTTCAAGTTTTTGCCATCAACGTACGTGTGTACTGAGTGATAAATTCATTATCCCCTGTTTGTTCTCATGCTATACAAAAAATATTAATGGTTTCGGTTCGTATCACACTCGGGTTTCAGTCTCGATACGAGCCCAAACCATTAATATTTTCTCGTATTGCATGAACAAACAGGGGATAACTAATAGTATTAGGAGATATGGCAAGTTGTTATAACTTTCATTTACACTGTTAGATACATACATGGGAAGATGAAAGAACTATTACAAACAGAATCAGGAAATCAAAGCTCTCCTGCAAAAAGCAGAACCATAAAAGAAAAGCAAATACAATGATTTGAAACAGGGTTGCCAGTTAGATACAGTGGTTGATGACAAGTCCGGGGGGGGGCACCCAACTTTGGTTTTGGTAGGGATGTGCGGCCCCGATATCTGAAACCATAGTGTAGGGAACGGAAGATTGACTCTGAAAAGGGGGTCTAGAGAACTGAAGGGACCAAAAAATGACCCTTCACAACTAGTTTTTTGGGCATAATTTTGGCTCTGGAAGCAAAAAATTTCAAAATTTTGCTTGAAATGGGGGTCTTGGAAACTAAATTTAAAAAAATGAGGCTAGGGAACTTTAAATTTTTGAAAATAGGGCTTGCGAACTAAAGGTTGTGCTTGAAATGGGGTCTAGGGAGCGGCAGACAAGGCGTGAAAAGGGGGTCATGAGGGCCGCACATACCCATATCACCTTTCGAGGTCAGTGCCCCCCTCCCCGGGTGACAAGTACCGAAGCGAAACATCTTGAATTTCATTACATCTGACAAATACAAGTTGATTTATTGTCAAGACTCATCACGAGTGACTAGATAAAACGACTCGCAACTGCTGCTTGGATTCAAGATTTCCTTGAGGAAGATGATTGGGCAAAATTGGGAATCAAAATCCAATTTACTTCAAGGTAATGTCCGTTGACTCATCTTCTGTCACAAACTTCAGGATTAAACAAATGTGTAAGCAAAGAGAACAAAATGTTGAGAGACGATATATTTGATATTTCAACCCAGAGTAGAAATGAAATCAAATTTCCTTTAATTGGTACGGGACGTATGAAAATAAACAAAACTGAAATAATTCTAGTCAACCGGACATACCTATGAGCGCAAACCAACGTTGCACAACCTGCGATCTTCAACTGGGTTGTGAAGTTTTGTTTATCTTACCAATCCCAGATGAAAAATAATAATAAATAATAATAATCAGCACTTATATGGCGCTCTAACAAAAACACAGCGCCTTACAAAAACAACATAATGCAAAAATGAAACCAAAAACAAATATAATCACTTGAATAAATGAGTTTTCAGCAACCGTTTGAAAATAGGCAAAGACACCACATCCCTGATCTGAATAGGCAACACATTCCATAGCTTTGGGGCTGCAATTAAAAAAGAATGGTCGCCAGCACTCTTAACTGAGCGAGGAACATAGAGCCTGGTGTTATCGGATGAGGAGCGAACGTATGAAAATCTTTGCAAACAGCAAACACAATTACAAAAAAATATTGATTGAACACTGGCTAACAGACTTTAATAAAACTGATTGTCCGGAACAACCAAAATAAATGCCAGACATGTGAAATATATCAGAACTTGTTTGGATGACAACCATAGCTGAACAAATACAAATCACTCTTTTCTAAAAATACCAGTAAATTACTATCCAAATAAATACGAGTAAATAAAAAAACAATAAAGCCCGAAACTTATAGGCCTACATGTATTTCAATCACAAAATAAGCCAAATACACATGAACTACATTTATTTAAGTTTGATAAAAATTCTACAACAATCTTTGGATAATAGTCATATTTTCCAGACATCCAAAATATATACACAAACATGTCTGGCAGACAGGTGAATCTATTTCTTTTACTTCAAATGATGCTGGCTAATATTGTCTCTAGGGATGAAAGTAATTACAGACTCGGTCCACTAAGCCGTTTCTCTGGTACAGGACATTTTTCAAGGTTAAATTTTCTCATGTCAATTCCGCTGTGCCAGTCATCACCAAGGTGAGTCTAAGGTGTCTAGACCAGGTGTAATGACCGATGCATAAATGCATCATCAGGATTCCCGCATAATCATGTCATAAATACAGTGGAACCTCTCTAAAACAAAATCTGTAGGGCCACACACTTTAGTTTGTGTTATCAGGACTTTGTGTTATCCATCAGTAATTACATACAAATTTAGTGCCAGGGACTTGAAAATTAATTCGTGTTATCATGGTTTTTGGGTTTAGAGATTTCGTGTTAAAGGGGTTCCACTGTATTTCCAGTGGACAAAGTTTAAGAAATACAGGAAATTTATTGTGCGCTATGCTGTTATTTGTAACTCCACACAGCCTCATCAGCACACTATACAGGCAGTCGCTGACCAATGTGGCCAAATTACGCTCTACTCCAATCTAATGCTGTTATTTGTAACTCCACACAGCCTCAGCACACTATACAGGCGGTCGGTTCAAAGTCAGAACCATTAGGCCTAAAAAAATTGTTTGATGGCGTAACCGACCGACCCTATTTTTACCACCGACCCTAGATATTTTTATTTTTGTGAATTTATCAAAGCGCTTTACATTTATTCCGTTACCAGTAGAACATAACCAACTAAAGCGGCTGCCTTACAATCACGGCGCTTATTGAGTATATTCCTAGTAACTACCCATGATAAAGCTTAGGTCGACGAAGCAATTAGGATTAAATGTCTTGACCAAGGACATATCCCGTTGGCCGTAGCGGGGCTCAAACTCACGACCTACTGATTCGGAGTCCTGCTCTGTTCCACTAGACCACACGAGCTCCTAAACAAATGGTGTAATGATAACAAGCAATTCAAAACAATTCATCTACTTTTTAACAACTTTAGGCATGAGCATTTGAAAATTAAACAAGTAATTTAAGCTACATAATCACTGGATAAAAGTTACAGGCCTCAGCCTACTGAGTACAAAATTGGGTTGCAACATCAGGCTGTCTGGTACTTTAATGGGTCGTGTCTTCTTTTCTTTCTTTATAAAATTTGCAAAACTAACTAGGCCTAAGTACATTTGCTGGAACACATCACATACACAATCTTGTAAATTTCTCTATGTATTTTATATAGTATAAACTTGGTTTTAAGTAGGTCAATCATTGCAATATGTACGTAACTCTTCAAGCACCATATAAAGTTTGGAAATGCAACTATTCAACAATAGGTTTCTTAAGAAGAAACCTTTGATCCAAACACCAAGCCTTAATCCCACTAAATCCAACCCGTCTTAATCACTGCATTCTGTGGGATACGAGTCACTTCTTCTAACCATGCTGACTATATCTTTGATGTTGATGTTGGATAATAGCTGCCTCATGTAGAAACAGGAAATTCTCATTCTATTGACATGGTGTGATAACATACACCTTTTAGCCAAAAAAGCCTCATTGTGTTTTGGTAAAAATCAACATTTTCAAGTCGGCCATGCTTTATTACAACATTGTGACGTCATTTATTGACCGATTCTCATGATTTTGGTATCAATGGAACAAGGAGATCCTAACCTATACTATGGTATCAAAAATCTAAAACTTTGAGCGTGTCATCATACAAATACTTGGCTGAAACCCTTCAAATGTAGGAAGTTAATCGCGCCCAATTCTTTGATTTCTCCATACAACTTATCTGGTTAGCGAAGGCAGGTTGTTGACATCTATTGACATCCTTATAGAAAGTGTAAATGCCATTGACTTCATTTTTGCATCATAATGTACACAAGGACCAGTGACCATTCTGACAAAAGTTCATTGACATAGCTTCTTTCTTTCTGGGTGATCTTTAAAACTTTTTGATACCCCCTCGTATATCTTGTGTATATTTATTGTGTATTTCTATAATATATTGCAGTGTTGTAGTCGAGGACCTGGTGTCCAAGGCCAAGGCCAAGGACTTGGTGTCCGAGGCCAAGGCCAAGGCCAAGGACTTGGTGTCCGAGGCCAAGGCCAAGGCCAAGGACTTGGTGTCCGAGGCCAAGGCCAAGGCCAAGGACTTGGTATCCGAGGCCAAGGACTAGTTGTCCGAGGCCAAAGACTTGTGTCTCCGAGGCCAAGGCCGAGGACCAAGGACTTTTACAATGCAACTAATACCCGCACTAAAACACACTCATG
>JXSR01S002555.1:93317-120880 GCA_000969725.1 Ophiothrix spiculata
CATTTGCAAAGGCGCAATATAAATGCCAGAATTATTATTATTATAATTGAGCATATATAGTTGAGACCCCCTGCCCTAGGTGCAAGATATTATAGATTAGCATTGCTCCAACCCTGGCATGAGAAGGAATACATACACAATGTTCGAATTCAGTTTTTGAGGGTTAATTATCCCCTCTAGTTTGGCAAAATGGTTCAGGGTTGATATCTACAATATATGCAAGTATCATACAGGAACAAGAAACACACGCTTTTATCTCAAGAATCATAATCCCTTCCCCCACATCGATGACTAACCTATGATCAAAGAATAGAATTTCCTCTTCAAAATCAAGCAACAATCACCCAAGTGACAAACTATGTCCGCCATGTGTCATTACCTAGTACAGGCCCTCCTTTTAGGTTAGGTACAAACCAAATGTGACTTATAGGTATAGCTTGTGGGCTCAATCCAAATTAGGCCAAAAAAAAATAATTGTTTGATTGGCGTAACATAGGAAAAAAAATAGGGTAGGTAGGTCGGATTTTTTTTTTTTTTTATATTTTTATTTTATTTTTAAGTTTATGTTTCAACATACAAGAACACAAAATATATGGCACATATACAACAACATCTTCACTTTTTCTGTAACACATCTTTTATTTGTCATTTTGAATGTCCTGCAAGCCATATCTTGGGCTCCCATGAATCAATTCCATCAAATTTGGGATTTGGAGGTTTTTTACCATGCTCAAAAAAATAAAAATATCTAGGGTCGGTGGTAAAATTAGGGTCGGTCGGGTTACGCCAATCAAACAATTTTTTTTTAGGCCTTAGATTAAATTGGACAATAATACATCCTGATCCAAGATTATCCTTTGTTGAGGTGTAGCTAAGACCCTCAATCAAAATTTAAGACAATTAATTATGCTTCTTAAAAGAAGCGGTATATACCTGACTTATCATCAAAATACACCTTCATTGGCTTGAATGAAATCTTTAACAGGTGTTGACGGTTTTTGTTAAATTACTGGTCAGCCAATGATCGTGAGTTATGTGTACTTCTTAAAGACTGTCCTCTCTTTAGGCCAATATCTATGCTTTATTTTTACATCATATTATTTCAACTGTACCCAAGCAACTGAAGGGTACTTTAGCTGAGAATTGCAAATATCTAGCTTGTCAAGCCAAAATGCTGCATACATCAAATATGATGGAAAAACATAAGTTGTACATTGGGTTGTGGTCAAGTGTTTTTCATGTGTGACTAGTACGCTGCGTTGCCGCACACATTCATTCAGTATTCTCTAGGCATGGACCCATTAAAGCATGGGTGCAAATAGACCAACTGCCTATCTCTACTTTTATCTTTAGTTTCATTAAGCAATGATTTGAACAGTTTTAACCACATATATATCTTAGACCAGGGGTTCCAAATCAGGAACCCATCGGCCAAATCTGGCCGTCCAACCTATCTTGGCCCTACTCTAAAATATAAAGGGAACACAAGTTGTTTTGCATTTCACCCTTAAACAAACATCTTCTCCCCTCAGGTCCTTAAACATGCACCTTTTAAACATTTTCATCCCTCAATGTCCCCTGTAGGCGTGTGTGGTCTAGCGGAACAGTGCAGGACTCCTAAACGGAAGGGTGTGGGTTCGAGCCCCACTAGCGTCAACATGCTATGAACATGGGCAAATCACTTTATAACACTTGCCTCGTTGACCAAAGTGCATTTGGGAGCTATAAGGGGGATAACACAACACAAGTGTTGATAGGTCTGTGCCTTTGGTCATTGGCAGTAAGTGGATACTGCAAGGCAACATGGTTCTGATGATTCCCTTGTTACAGCATAACAATAATGGCCAGCACTTTGTATCCATTTGCAAAGGCGCAATATAAATGCCAGAATTATTATTATTATAATTGAGCATATATAGTTGAGACCCCCTGCCCTAGGTGCAAGATATTATAGTATAGGATAATTAAAGCAAATTTCAGAAAAAATTGCAATAAAAATAAAAAGTAAAGGTGGTTTTAGAATTGAATTTTTTCCCATCTAAAAAGGAGTTTCCCCATTTAAAAAGGACAAACCCCTTTTAAAATCCAAGGATTCCGAATGTCTTCAATACTATTCACATCTTTTTGTGGGTGTTCCAATTATCTTGGAACAGTCATTTCAAATATTTCTTGTTAAATACATCATACACACACCATAGAAGTAAAAGTTTATACACTTCTGTTGAATTTCTCTAGAGATTCTGATCCGGTGACTTCATTATGACGCACACGTCTGTTACGTGTGTCATACTCATCAGATATTAAATTGACCACTCTTAGCAAATGTCAAAAGATCATAACAAACTTAAAAGAAAGTGGCAATAGACACGATGATCATGTCAATAGCCTCACCCAAAATGGCTATAGACACGATGATCGGATGTGGCGTAAAAGCGCGATCGACACCAGAGGCAGGTTACCGGCTGAAATCTTATTGAGTGGGGTTTTAAAGCTACATATTCATTGTTTTTGTTTGTTCTTTGTTTTTGTTTTATGCTTTATTTGTTTTGTTTTTTTAATAGACGTGCAGTGACATGAACCTAAATGGCTATAGACACGATGATTGTGTCAATATCCTCGGCCAACTAAAAAACAAACGAGTTGCATTTATCTATCGAGGAATCCTTGAATTATGTCAGTATGTGCTTCAACACACAAAGATGGCTTAGCAACAAGAATTGATGGCGAAAAAACATGAAAACCCAGACAAAATAAGCTAAGTTTACAAGTGCTTCCTGTTCTGGTTGAACCAAGATTGAAAAACACCTATACTCAACAAACCTTGAAGTATACAACAAGCAATCAGACTCTGTTACGAGATCCACAGCATATCCCTTGTATTCTACAACATTGTGAACTGGTAGTTTTGTATTGTGTAAGAGACTAATAATGATTGATTAGGATTGATTAAGGCCAAATCACGGCATATTAATATTTTTGTACATGAATCGTTCAGGGTTTTTTTGGAATAATTTCTGGCCTACTTTGTTGCTACTACATAGACAAACGTTGAATATAAGTTCATTTGAATATTAAGCTAGATTAGGTATATGGTGAGGACTCGAAAAGTATGGAATAATTTACTTCCCCGTATGGTCATATTGGTTCGTGTACGTTAATCAGTTGCTTGTTGCATACTTTAAGGTTTATAAAGTATAGTGCCAAACTCTCAATTACCACAAGTTTTTAAGAGATTATTACTGCATCTTTGCAAGTGAAAAATGCGGCAAATTCAAAATGAATGCTTCACCACTTCGTTGGTTTCAATCAAACTTTTCATTATTATCATTCAAGTAAAGTTTTTCGTTGAACAAATGTCAAACTAGTCATCACGGTATGCATTACGGCCTACAATAAACGTAACATACCGTACATTATATACCTCTCTCTCTATATATATAGATTCCTGTCCTCTGATTGGTTAAAAGTTGGGGCTTGGATTTAACTAGGTCGTATAAATTTATTAGAACAAGGCATATTTTTCACTAGGCCCGCTCAATATAGTTTGCCCAGTGTAACTCGAGCTTTACGCACGCAACTATAAGCATTCATGGTATAAAACAACTGCAATGCATTTATACTGTATAAACCTTGAAGTATGCAACAAGCAATCAGACTCTGTTACGAGATCCATAGCATATCCCTTGTATTCTACAACACTGTGAACTGGTGGTTTTGCATTGTGGAAGAGACTAGTATTGATTTATTTAGGATTGATCAAGACCAAATCACTGCGTAGTAATAATATTTACATGAATTGTTCATGCTTTTGGTATTATTTTGGGCTAATTTTTTGGCTTATACATGGACAATCATTGAAAATAAGGTTATTTGAATATTCATCAAGATATGGTTCATTGTTATGATTCGAGAAGTACGGACTTATTTACTTCCACGTATGGTCATATTGGTTTATGTGCGTTAATCGGCTACTTGTTGCATACTTAAAGATTTACAGAGTATAGCTAGTTATCTTGGCCCCGTAACACAGTGCGATCAGCATTGAAAGAAGAAACATCTCGGTGTCAGCATGAAAAGAAGAAACATATCATAAAATCACCACCAGGTGTTTTAGGTGCTAAAATTGTTTTTTTAACCAACCAGATGACAAAAATCTATATATTCAGTATATAAAACTAATGTTGACTGCTTTTTGTACAGGGTATGGTTAAAATTATTTCCCCTCAGTGATCTCAAAACTATGAACACTACGCTTCGGGCATATTAATGGTTTTGAGATCACCACGTAGAAATAATTTTTAACCATGCCCCTGAGAAGCAGTCAAAAATTTGTATACTATACAAACATTGTCAGAATTAATCTGGCCTAACAGCTCAATTCACACTATTATCACTTGTACTTAACGAGATAACTGGCCTGGTATGCCCAGCCTTATCCTATGCTAGATAACGACATCCTATCTAATTAAATAACCAAAGCCCATCAATAGTCCCTAGCACAGACTTTTCAAAACACAAACAGGTCTCACGTCTGCCTAATATATCTAAAAATAGCCTAGAAATTATACAATAACAGATAATTTCCTTTAGGTGAGAGCACACTTCAGGGTTTTGTCATATTTCTTAGTAAAAGTTCACTTTATGATGCCTGTTTTAGTAATATTCAATTTTAGGTTAACTTCACAAATTTGGTACTCAGTGAGTGTGGCAATGTGAAACAGAATTGGCGATTGAAAATATGAATTGCACAAAGCACATTTTGTTCAAGTAGATCATAAGCACAGGATTTCCAATAAAAGGTTGCGAGTAATCCACGTCTTGCTATGGCAAAAGTGTAAAACTCGTCTACCCAACTTACCTCATGTATGCTCAAAGTCGCTGCAGTCCCAAAGTGGAAAAAATTCTTTCAGTTAGGCGACGAAAAAACCCAACACTGTTTTACGGGCGGGCGGATCTTTAAAATCGGTCGGTTGGTCGAATTTTTTTTTTTTTGCCTAAAATAACCCAAAACTTTTTTTAAAAAGGAAGAAAAACTGAATAAATTTTACAAAGTAGTAATTTTCTTTAAAATTTAAACCAAAATGTTTAAATTTTGGTCAACAAACAGCTGATTTTACATGATTTTGGCAAAAAAAAAAATCTTCAAAACGGGCCCGTAAAACAGGGTCGGGTTTTTTTTCGTCGCCTTATGAATAATGCAATACAAGGAGCTTTCAATTTCACATGACGGACATAGTCTGTGACAGTAAAATGAGCCCATTCAGAATCTATGCATGTGGTGATGTTGTTTCACATCCATTCTCTAAAATCTACAGCAAACTTAGCCTGACACCAATGAGTGCAGAGACCTTCATAGATTATGTCCGCCGTTGAAATCAAACGGACCCAAATGTGTTTGCCTTTTGTATACTTTGATCAACACTAAATAGGCAGGAAGTATGCGGTTTTTCTTCATCAGCAGGTAAACATAATCGCATATACACACATGCCGTAGATACTGATGCGCAAGTCACACGTACACTGCGTCTCCTCTGCAGTTGTGCTGTGTTCAGCTACGCACATGCTCATTCATGTTGAAAAGAGGCCTGCCTATTTGGTTTTGATCAAAGTATAGTCCATGGACTTTGAAGTACAAATAAAACTATGAAGCAAACTTTGCCGCATCTTTGTGCCGATCTGCTTCACCAAACTCAATCAAAATTGTGTGACAAAAAGATGTAATACTTGGTGCATAACTTTGGTTTGTAATTCAAGGTAATCATGGTCAATTTCTCCTACTTTTACACATATCTTACCGATCTAACGTGTGATTTGGGTGTGAATTTGAAGCTGAATGTGTGTACTTTGAAGTTCTTGCAGCGTATTTCTATCATCTTGACTGGACTGCTTATACTCATTCCTGCCATCAACTGCCGCCTTCTGCTGGAAGACACTACAACAAAGTAATGAGATTGAAACATATATAACACATTGGATTTCATAAATCTACAGCTTTGCTTAAGGATGATCGTGGTGATAAGTTCCTACCTGTAGATTTTGTTTATTTTTGTCAGTTGATAGATAAGAGTCTAAACTTTAAAATTCAGCAATAAAAAATGGGGGTCACCAACCATTTAAGCACGCTATGACATCATTTTTCTTTTAATGAACGATAACTTGAAAACTCGAGCATTAGATTCCTTAGTGTAATTAACTTTTTTTATCTGTTCAATGTTATACAACCGAATTTCAACATTTCCGTTGATGAAAATTGTTTTTTTAGATTTTTCCTCATGTAATTTTATCTCACGCTATCTTTTTAAAACAGTCGGTGACCCCATATTTTTTTCTTGATTTAACATCCACTTGACATTCACAATTGACCAGCCAAATATCAAAAAATTCTACAGGTAGAAATAATGTGAAATATTAGAATTTTGTAGTATAGAAAAACACACGTAAAAAGTTATATCATTGAAGGCCCATTGGCTTGGGTGCACTCATAGCAACTCGTTACTATTTCGCGCTATTTTCGGCGCTTACCGGGAAGACAATGTGTAAAAAATTAGTGCGCGAAGTGCGTTTTGCGTATTAGGCGCAAATCTTACGTTTAGATACCACGCACGCATTTTGTCAAAATCTTCCTGCCGCTGACCAACAAATTCTGTAACACTGCCCTCTAAAATAAACACCGCGATCGTCTTTAATATGTACAAGACTCAAATGAATCTACCTTTTGCACAATATCCTTAAATGGCCCTTAAATGTTAAGTCAGACTTATAGCATGTTTGGACATGTGTGGTCTAGCGGAACAGTGTAGAACTAACAAACGGAAGGTTTCAAGCCTCGCTAGTGTCAACATGCTGTGAACTTGGGCAAATCATTTAATTACACTTGCCTTGTTGACCCAAGTGCATTGGGGAGCTGTTTCGAGGACATTGCAACTGAAGTGCTGATAGGTATGCATCTTTGGTCACTGGTTGCAAGTGGGCCAGTGTAAGGCAAAATGGTTCTGACGATTCGTTTGCATGGTTTAACAATAATGGCCAGTGCTTCAGAGGAGTTGCAATATAAATGCCAGTATAACATTATTATAATTGTAATGCGGCTATCAAAAGCATCCCCAGCCCCCCGGTACCCGGGCATAGCGGGGAAGTAGGCTGGGATCTGACCGGGGATTGATAGAAAACTACGTCCCCGCATACCTGGGGGGCATACCCAGGGCGTATGCAGGGACGTTTTGCTACTAAAATGGGCCAGGAAAACTACCCCGGGACTTGAGTAATTATGTTGTTTTTAAGGACAGGAACTGAATATGGCTGGGGATCAATATCATACTGATACAAATTTAGCAAAATGCAAGTAATACAAACATGAATATTTTGTCAGAACAAAGTAAAATCCATAATCACAACAGTTTGGCTGGGCATACCCGGGGCCAAAACAAAAAAATATCCCCCGCCTTGCTAAGCTGTACCCGGGCTGTAATTGGGCCATTACAAATTTCAATATTACGTCCCCGGTCAAGTCCCCGCTATGCCCGGGTAGTGGGGGGCAGGGGATGCATTTGATAGCCGCATAATGCACTTGGTCCATCACATTAAAATTGTCATGTGAGTGCAAGAAAGTCGTATCTGCAATGGCTGCCTTAAATTATATTTATTTGAAACTCAGTCACTATGTGAAAAATCCAAAAAATTTCCCTGCCATATGTCAGTGGCTCTTGAAATGGATCTTCAGGTGACACCGTCACCTGAAGAACCATTTCAAGAGACACCGTCACCTGAAGAACCATTTCAAGAGCCACTGACCCAATACTGGAGATTATAGAGTGTGCAATCGAATTTAATGACAAATGGCAGCTATTGCAGATGCGACTTTCTTGCACTCACAAGACGATTCATACCTACCATGCCATATTGATTCTATACAGGTCAAAGGGATGTCGTTTTCTTTAAATAATTGATTCCGCCTATCCAACTCGATCTGCAAAAGAAATGATTTATAACAAAGCTTTACAACTGCTTTTTTTCTTTTTCTACAGCGTTGCAGATAATTCGCCAAGAATTTTTTCCATTCAATAAGCTTATGTTATGTTAAATGAAATGACTCTTGTAAGTCCCTTATTACCTCAATGATAAGCTAGACTTTTCAAATGTTTCATGCAATTATAAATGTAAGTAAAACTACCAAACTAATACCAAACTTCTTTGATGAAAAAATCTCAGCTTTGGTGGCAGACATGTGTTAAGCAATTGCTACCCATAATTTACTTGACCAACATACCTTGGGAGCATCTGCGTACTGGAAATATGGGTAGCTGGAAGAGAAGATCATGTGTATCCCATCATGCATTGCTTTCTATGGACATTTTGTACAGGAAGTCATGTGAGTAGTTAATGTTGAAACATGCCAAGAATGCAAGATTACAACAAATCATATTGATTTATGAACATTTCATTACTAACTACTCACATTATTTCCCATATAAAAAATCACATAGGAAGCAATGGATGATGGGATACACACGATATCTTCTCTTGGTTGCTGGTACGACCTTGGGACCTCAGTTTGACCTTAATCTTTTTCTTTTCATTTCTAGAGGATTGTTCAGCTCAGGTTAGAATGCTATACCTTTATCCAAGCAATTGGTAATGTCACAATTTTGTTTTACCTCAGTCTTTTTTCTTCTTTTTCTTTTTTGAGTTTATGACATATTTTAATTCTCTGTAATCTCAGCTTTTGAATGATATATAATATGTCACACTTTCTTTCTCCATTCTTCATTTAGATATCAATATCCAAAGCAGTCCACTGAATACATTGCAATAAAAATTAGCTGCAAATTAGTTTCAAATTAAAGATACTGATTACTACAGTTATCGAGTTCAATTCTCTAGTTTACTTTTTGTTAACAAATTGTTGGTTCCGAACAATAAAAAAGCAGGCTTTTAGTTGGAGTTTTAGCTACCAAATTCTACTTAACTGATTTGTTAGGGGAACAATTGAAAAATTAGCATTTAAATGCAACTTCTTATTATTACAAAAATTAGTCACCATTGACAAGATATAATCTATGGTAATCCGTCGTAATTATTTGTCGAAAATAATAACACAATAGGATGCCAAGGTGTCAAGCTGCATTGCATGCTTCGATACTCATGATGTGATTTCAATCATCGACTCGCTATTTCAGTATCAATGTAATCACAAAGACTTGTTGCACAAAGTATTTTGCACCTCAGAAAGAACTATAAACACTCATTCAAATAATATTTCACGTGGTTGATATTTTCAACCAATTTACAAATTTGTTAACGACTAGACACTTTTCTTTGTGTGAACGAAATGTGCCTTTAAATTGCACTTCTGTGAACATTTTCTCTTGTAAAATGATAGCGTTTCTATTGTTCACATTTAGCGGATTACACAAACTGAATTTCACGGTAGGTAGCATTACAAATAGTAAATCGTTTGTAATGGGTTTACAAAATTGTCAGTTCGCTACGTTCAAATCTTTTGTAAATATGAATAGAATTCACAGTAGGATTACATAGACTGGTAGACGCAATAAAAAGGAATTACAATTTACACATGTGCTAATTTAACAAAAATGAGAAACAATTTTGTTTACTGTCGTAAACTCGATAAGTGTATAACAGCAACATGCAATCAATTAACCATGAATAATTGTGTGAATAAAGTTGACCTTTGAAACTTATAGGTAAACACTCATGCATGAATGCGCTTTATGTCGAAAAACAAAATTTGACTTTTCACCCTATTTTTACTTTAAATGCCATTTATTCAAAATGTACATTTGGGACTTTCCTCTCATTTTGCCAGGGCTGCACACAAATAGTCTTTAAAACCAGTGAAATAATGATATAATTGTACTCATTTTGTTTACATAGTCAAATAGCCACAATCAATTAGAGACTGAATGGACAACCTTTTCCGAAAATGGAAACCGGCTTCTTGCATATTCTACTAAATACAAACCAAACTTTTAAGCAAAAGAATTTTATCCCTACTGAACTATGAATCTCTTTGATTGCAGGTAAATAAATCATAAAACTACAAGTCCATGAGTAAAAAAGTTATTGAGCTTGAGAGAGGAAGTTTAAAAGTCTGCGGCTAATTGGTCCTTCCCTGCCTTAAATCATATAGCGATGACTAAGCACTGGGCTACAGATCTCGCAAGAGGTATTGTGGCTATGATTATTACAAAATGCTGTGCTCTTAGTTTTGTGTTTTGTGTGTGTGTTTGTGATACACTGAACATTGAAAGTGCCCAAAACATGATCACAATCAGGGTTCAGATTAAAAAATTAACATTCAAGGAAAAATCTATGAAGAAATTCAAAGCACTTTTGACATTTCTACAACATTTCTACCCATTTTCTTTCTTTTATTCTTTCTTTCAAATTTTATTTGGTCTCAATTAACTCGGTGTTGAAGTTATTTTATTTGAAGTCAATCGTCATTTTGACGTCACGACCAAATGTTTGGTAGCGAAAATTTTGTTTGAAGGCCAACTATGTTTTGGCCTTAAGCCTGACATTAGTATTTGGGTAGACAACCATGACTTCATTAAAAGTAGTAGTAGGAAAGGTTGCCAATGTGTAACCTACCTTGGGGACTATCGCAGGTACCTGATTATTCAATACATGTCCCATATATACCAAATAATATTACCTAAAAAAAACAGCCTTTATTTTAAATGCATCAATTGACAGGGCCAATGTGTGGCTTTGTGGTTTCCTACCAGAAGTCAATTTTACCCTAATTTTCAATAGTCAAATACACTGTAGATGTTCCAATTGATATCTGCAACAACATGCACAATTATTGCACGCTGATCTTAAAAATGTGCCTGTGGTTTCTGAAGCAAATATGATGATGTTTTGAAAGTGTGGGAGTTACTGGCAATATATATCTGTATTTAGCTATTGATTGACTTCCGGCCAAGAAACCCAAAAATCTACATTGCACTCTGCCAATAAACTGTTAATTTCTGAATCTGAATTCTGTATTCTGGCCATAAGGAAAAAAAAAAGTTGTTTGGTTGTCCTCGACCGCCAGCTCCTATTTTTTCAAAACTGGAAAAAAGTTTTTACTGTACAAAAGTATACCGCACCTAATTTTTAGATTTCCAAAAAAAAAAATTTTCTTAGAGAATTTTGATTTTTTGACAATATTTGTTAAGTTGTTGTTTTCATTTTGTTTCCATTTTAATACTGTTTTTAAACTTGTATAAAGAGATTTTTCTGTACAGTATACTTATTTACATCTTTTTAGAGGCCATAATTTGGTATAACTTTGACTTACATTAACAAAAAATCTATTTTAAAAAATCCGCCTTCCCGCACTTGCTTAAAAAAACTTGTGGAAGACAACCAAACAATTTATTTTTTTGGCCTAAATTGAGGATACTAACCAAGTTGTCTGGCGGTTTATTTGCAGATACAAAACTAACTTTGAAGTTTGTGCAATACAGCGAACCCGAGATCCCCTTGTTGAGACCACTGAAGGCATCGAATCGCAGCACATTGTGAGCCTGGCCAATGATGATCTCCCCTGAAATGATACAAAAATACAGCAATTAAATTACAGCAACAAAAACAACAATGTTACTTTAGAAACTTCAACCCAAAAGTAGCCCTGATTTCAGTGCCTTGTCCAACACCAACTAGTGTCCAACAGCCTCTATATTTCGCCAAGGCTACGTGCGCTGCCTGGGCTCGTTGCTGGGTCTGTGGGAGGGGCCATCAGGGGAACGGTGCTAGTTCTACCCAAAGCTGATTCTCCGCATTTCACCTGGAAGTTGCTTTTCAACATAACCCACAAGGCTAAGCTTCCTGATAACCCCAAAGTTGTGTTTTTGAATGAAATAGGAAAGAAATTTGTTCCTAGAATGCAAAATTAATCTGTCAATCAAAATCAATTTAATAATATATTAATAATTCAACAGAAAAAATAAATACTTAACATGAAATAACATTTCAACTTTTACAAATTTGACACTTGTATATGTACATAAATTGTTAAGCTGTTCCTAAAAAGAAACCATATGGTCCACCTAAAGCACCAGGACCTGGAAGAGAAAACATGGTTACACAGAACATTGCATCTAGACAGCACAGAGCATACTTCAATATGTGAATGGTGAAATAGTTTTTACTTCTAAGAACTTCATTTATTTGCCAAGGACAAACAGGTCCTCAAATTTTAAGGAGAACATGAGCAGTTGATCTCCCCTACCCTCCACAATATTCTCTTAGGAAAGCAACCCCAGAGCAACATGTATCTTGCCTTAAACTGCTAAAGCAATTTAATATCTAATGCTATATAATTATCCAATTGTTCAATTCTCAACTAATATTTCAAGATACAACAAGCAATTGTTGTCTAAGTCAGATATATTGTCTTTTGCCAAGATGAAATTACTGAGTAATATTATAGATGTTGATGTTCTTGACCAACATTCTTATATCCACAAGTTGCGACAATTACAGGATAGTAGTAGGCCTAAAAAGCAATGGTCCAATCAAATACCTGCATATACTATGACTATAGTGGATTTTGACTTTAAACCTACAGTAATTTTTTATATAAATAAAGAGGGAATTTAAAATAATAAGAGAGTTAAAAATGGCACTGTCAACTATGGCGGTGTACCAGAGGTCAAAATACAAGAGGGCGGAGGGCGAATGGCCCCCTATTTTTATTTTTAAAAAGCCCCCTTGCAAAGGTGGAAGAGGGTGAAAAAATATTACAAAAGCATAACACGATAAATATATTTAGCAAAAATATCCCAAGTAAAAAAAAAAAGTAGCCCCAAGTAGCTCAAAATATGCCCCTGGAATTAAAAATTCAGAGGCGATTTTCATTTGCTGGGGAAAAACAGCCCCCTAAAGAAAAAAAATATGTTGACCCTTGGTGTACCAGTCCATTACGTTTATTGCACTCTCCCAATTTTTGTACTGGAGAATTATCTATTTTTATAACTGCAAAATCCAAGTTTATTTTGATAATAGTAATGAAGGACACCATGGAAACCAATTTCAATGCCAGATGAGCTATTAAGGAAGTGGAAGAAACTCAGCGCTTGAACTTGAGCAGTGAATCGTGGGAAAATTAACCCAACAATATGCAATTTAATCGCACTGTGATAAGCCAAACGCACCTATAGGAAGTATGTGATTATTTGTGTAACACTGTAATCCCCTGATACAGCTACAACATTAATTCATTTAAGGGGTGCACCATTAGATTTCCATGGGGGAGCTGGAAGTTGGGTTCGGGGTTGAATTTTCTTTTTCGCGCCCCATTCGGGAGCAATTTTTCCCCCCTGGAAATTACTGTTTTTCTGCCTATTCCATGTTCAGGGGGGATTTTTTTTCTTTTGCCTGTGCAGGGGGATTTTTTTTTTCAAAATCCTCCAGCTCCCCCCCCCCCCCCCTGGAAATCTAATGGTGCGCCCCTAAGGGGGTTTTAAAAGCGCAATCAACTCTATCAAGGATGTGGCTGCAATTATTTTAGGCTTACCTCGTCTCTCTGGGGAGAATTAGTCCCTGCTTGTAGTGGTATGTAGGATTTAAAGAGCAAAGATTGGTTTTGAGGGTTTACAAAACTGTGTCAATATGAATAATTGGTACAATACGAAGGTTTTCAATGAATCACCTTAAAAACTTTATTTTTTTTTGTTAAAAGCTTTCACAGGTGTTGGTTAGTCCATGAAGAAAGGTCATGAGTACAGAGAGCTAAGACCATGAAGAAGTAAATACCCTATGATTTTCGACTGTTTTCACCCCCCCCCCCACTCCAGACATGAAATGTGCATTTATTAACCTATAATCAATAAGCTGTTGGGTGTTTGGCAGTGACATCTAATTTTGATTACTTCACTGATCAGGGGCCTATTTCACTAACGTCTTAATCCATCGCAAAGGCCAAACTTCATCGCAAAAGCAAGATATCATCGCAAATTTGCGATGGATTTCCCGAAACCGATTTCACTTAGATTTGCGATGGAAACAATCATCGCAAACCATTTGCGATTGTTTGTTTGCGAGCAATATCTTGCGAGTGCTTATAAGCATCCGCAAAGAAAACATCGCAAATGGAAGTCATCGCAAATTCTTGATATCACGTGATGTTATTTCGCCCCATATTTGATCATCATCGCAAAATTTGCAATAGCCTCGTCCATGGAGATAAAAGTGAAAAGATGTTAGTGAAATGGTAAAGTCATCGCAAATGATATTTGCGATGGCTTCTTATTTGCGAGAGCGTCTGCAATCATCGCAAAAAATAATGTTAGTGAAATAGGCCCCTGATCTGACTAGAGATCTCAAGCTTGAGTTTGATTTCGCTGCTTTATGCCAATCTAAGAGGCCAGGATTTTGACAAGGGTCTCAAAAACTCTCTAACTCTACACACACACACAAGTCCCGGGCCATTGCTGAATATCCATTGCACAGCCCAAGAGAAGATATCATGTGTATCCCATCATGCATTGCTTCCTATGGGATGGTTTGTATAGGAAATTATGTGAGCAGTTTTAAAATACTTAAGAAAATGCCCATAAATCAAAGTCAACTGTTGTCATGGTTATAATCTTGCATTCTGAGCATGTTTCAACACTAACTACTCAAATGACTTCCTGTTCTAAATTTCCCACTGGAAGTAATGCATGATGGGATACACACAATATCTTCTCTTGCTCAGCTCCTATCCCAGGTGCAGATCCTCTTGGCATTACAATCCACTCCCCACTACCTCTAAAAATGCTGAATCTACACCTGGTTGTATGTCCTGGTTATGTCGCTACATCAGTTCGGCGGAACTCACAATTCGGATACGTATCCGAATTTAGATACTCCGTATCAAATTGAATTTGGATTAAAAACCGCTGAAATGGGATATCAGCTGAAATTAATATTCAGCTTCGCCGCGCACCATACCGGTATGTATAAAAGTCTATAACATTATCATCATTTGTCATTTAAATTCTAAGAAAGTTTTGGCCAAATTATTTTGTCTTCTGTGATAAGGAGCTAGCTATCAGTACATGTTCCGAGGGCTGCCTGCTGGAATTGCACATATGGAAATGACATTTCCACAGATAGATTTATCATAGATACAAGAAAAATGTTCTTCATGTACTAGCCAGCTTGAGCTATCGATTTGTTTCCTGCGCCACGACAGGCGTATCAGAATTCAGATACGTATCCGAATTGTGAGTTCCGCCTAACTATAACATATCAAATCTGCTATTCAAAGTAACATAGAACTTCAAAATAATTACAGCAAAAAAACTCAAATATCGTCGGAACATACGACATCCTCAAATGAAATCAAGTATTTGATCTCCATTAGAATCACATGGCAACCCTAGATTGAGTTCATCATCTATTTAAGGCATATTTTTGGCCAGATTTCTGGTTATCAAATCAAAGATTGTTTCTTGTGGTTTAAGAACATGAATCACATGGTGTTCATGCAGTCAAAATGTTTTCCTTTTTCCGATCACAAGTCTTCATTTCAATCTGGAGATGTTATTAAATATTGTGCCTTTGAGTTCATTTCCAAGGAATATTACCAGATTATTTCAAAATATAGGATGCATTTTTTGAATGGTCATTTCAAAATGTCCCCTATGTGATTGCAGCGATTTTTATATAAAAGTCAGTGCTCGCAAATGGGGCTCAGGACAGGGCCATCACCATGTTTGAAACAGTTTGTGTGTGATACCTAGTTTTAAATAAATAAATACTGGGGATTTATAGTGGGCTCAGGCCTGAGTGGGCTATGCCTCCCACATTTGTAATTCCATTTGGCCTCTGCACACTTTACAGGTGTTCGCTGACGACTGTGGCCCAAGTAAGCTCCATTCCACACCAAGCATCATTTCAGGTTCTGCAACGACCTCTAGGGGTGCTGATCAGCTCTCCGAATTTCGTACAGGCTACCACAAGACAATTAGCAATTAGTTCCTTGTCCAAGGGAATTTCAAGCATGGCACCAGTGGGGTTCAAACTCGGGACCTTCCGCACTGCAAGTGAGCGCCTAACCGTTTGAGCTACCTTGACTGCTTTGTTTTGTTGTCAGCGCACTTGAGGGACTTCTTTTTCCTTGCTTACCAGTTTTGAAAAGCTATGAAAAACGATTTGTGTGTAACGTCATTCAGGGAATTCAAAATTTCTCTCCCCTACCCCATCTCAATTCCCAGCACATGCCACTGAGAGCTTCAAGAAAAACATCAGTGAATATCAGATGTGTTTAGAGTAAGTGCCATTGATTTCCCCTTCCATGGTGTCAGCAAAGACCAAGCAATGAGCGAAGCACCAGACACAATGGCAACTACATTGAACAGCGAAGAACCTTCAGGGCTACAGATGTGTCAGACAACTTGAAGACTTGTGAATTAACCCTAAAGATCCCAAAGGCTACAAAAGGTTACAAGAGACAATCAAAACAATATCATAAGTCCGAATATGGCCTAGACAGAGGTCTTATATAAGCACCAAATCGCTGGCTAGGCAGCGCCTGCGGACTAGCTTGGTACCGGTGGACACAGGATTGAGGTGCAAGAGGTCCCATGTTCAAATCCCAATGGAAATCACAAATTTCTGACACATGTATTTTTGAAGAGATAAGTTTAGAACAGAAGGAGGTTAGGGTTAACAGTATCAAACCTAAAACCATACCTTTCCAAAACATATAAGTTCATGCTTACAGTATTTTTATTTATTAAGTTTGCCTGCGCACTTTTAACTCAAGCAAAATGCTCGCGGTCGTCAGCGTTTCACAAGCACTGGAATTTTGACCAATCATATGCTGTAAATATGTGCAAAACGAGTTGACTTTTACGCAAACCAGGGTAGCAACAAACATCATGCTCCAAAAACCCTGCGAACGGAAAAACTAATTTCTCGAAAATAATGTAATTTTGCTAGGGCAGAAAGAATAATTTGAAAATTGCTAGGTGTTTACAAATTTGCTGATGCACTAAACTGAAGTAAGCTTTCTGATTGTCAAATTTAGAAGGCCTAGTTTTATGTAATTTACTGTATACAAGCTAATCAAAATGTATTTAAGACTGGTTTTATATAAATTGACATGTCAACACTTCTAGATCCTTGTCCACGCCTTGTGCCAGGTTCCACAGCAAACTTACACTTACGAACCCTCCACAGACATAATAACTAAATCTTTCTAAGGCTTTCTTATCTCTATATGTCTGTGGAAATTGGGGAAATTTAATTACTTTCAAAGCAATTGACCAAATTCTTGTATATCTTAACTAATAATTTCTAGTAATCTCTTTGTAATCTGGAACATTTCCTGTTTGACTTGAGACAGGGTCATTCACATGGCAGAGATTGATGTACAACAAGAAATAACTTGATACAGAAACTTATCCATGCTATAACCCTAACCCACTACAGACCATAGCTATCTCCTCAAATCTGACTATAAGTGTATAAAAAAATCCCTATTTTCATGCATTCGAGCAGGGGATTAGAACCCAGGACCTCTCGCATCCCAATCCAATATTCACCCATACCAAGCAAACCCAGAGATGCCACATTTCAGAATAAATTCCGAATTAATTGGTTTAAGCCTAAATTCAGATTTTTTATTGGTTGTTTCGTGTACAAAGGTATAGGCAATTTTGGTTTCTCACATTCTTTCGAAGTATTCCAGATTTTTTGAACACCAATGAGTGGCATCTCTGCAAACCAAGGGCAGTAATTCGGTGACCATAAACATCTCCCAGTTGTGATGTATTTGGACTTTAGGACTCACACCACCAAATAGATGAGTACTGTAGTTTCAAGAGGTTGAGATCTTAACTTGAATGCATCAGGCATTCGATTGATTCCCATTAATGATGCATTATTACAGTCCACAAAGATCTCCAAAAAGAAGCATCATTTAAATGATCCTTCAATTTCAGCAGGCATAAAGAGACAAGCAATACACCAGAACTAAACAGACACAGCAATCGTTAGTTGGTGATGTTGCTTCTCATGGAGCTTGCTACCGACAACAATGGACGTAAGACAAAAAAGGATGCAAAAGGATACCCCATATTATGTTTCTAGCTGAAATAAAAATAGCACACATGGCACAGAGTCTGAATTTCTGTTATTTAAATTCACGAGAGAGAGGTTTTTTGCACCTTTTCTAAATTTTAAGGGAACTGTAGGCCTAAAAACATGAAATTGAGTAACTGGTATACCAGACTCTATAATCCACATGTCCAACAAACTTATTCTGAATCCCTAGGTGATATCTCCAACAACTCATACGGATGACGCATTAGAAAACAAATGACAATTCAACAAGGCCAAGAAATCAAACTTCCTATTACTAGCAGATTAATCACAAGAACTGAATCACTGTGAAAAAGATAAGAGTATGGTCCTGATGTGAGTAGATTTTGTGGAGGATAGAGCTTTTACCCCGTTCAGACACACTAAAAAGTCGTCTTAAGTTAATTCGAGTCCATTTTTAATTTCAAACACGACCTTGGATTAGCAAAAAGTAACTCGACTTATGGTTGTTCACACATGCGCTACGATTTTGGAAGTTGAATTGAAATGAACTTTACTTGTTCCAGGTCAATGCGCTGTAGATGTAAACACAAATTCAACTCGACTTACGACGACAGGTGTACACACATACGAAAAGTCATCGGTTGTCGTCGTTAGTTGAGTTACATCGACTTACTAACGCGACTTAACTTGCTTTTTAGCGAGTTGAAAATTCAATGTAGGACGACTTTTTGAAAGATGACTTAAGTCGACTTGAACTGTTCACACACAAGTTAATTTTGAACTCGATATAACTCGAATATGACTAAAGATGACTAAAAGACGACTTTTTGGCTCTGTCTGAACGGGGTATTACTTTTAGATGTTGATCACAATGTAAACATGATAAAACAAATACAGAGTGTACCTTCCCTCTTCCTTATACCAAAAGTCTAAGAAGTATAGACAAGTTCAGAATATTATGTTAATCAACCCACATGATCATTTAAAGCATAGACAAGTGGTCAAGTCTTTCACTTGTCCTGTTGGTGGTCAGGAGTGTCCATATGGACCCAACATCAGAAAAGGCGCTTTCTCAAAAGAATTATATGTTGAAACTCAGGTGATAGATTTATGCTGATTAGCATGAGAATAACGGGTCACGTTGAATTTTTTTGCTACCAAATGTATCATTAGGTTAGACAATTACATGAAAGAGAAATGTAAAAACGTCTTTGCATTTTTGTGCCTATGCAGAAATAAACAAATGTTTGGTCCATGTGGACACCTCCCCTTGATCATTAAGTGTTAAAAAACAAAGCAGTTGCTTTGTCAACATGAATGAAAAAATAATAATCTACTAATGAACTAGTATATTTGGTTTACCTCTGGTTGATGCCACATCCACCCTTCCCATCCTAGAACAACCACATTGTAAAAGGAAAGGTAGTTATAACATCCAAAACAAACATTTGCAACAAAAACAGGAAGTAGTATATTTTTTGATGTCAAATTAAAGCCCATATTTTTCTGATATAAATCCCAAATTTCACCTCCAAAATCTTAATAGTTTAGTAGATATGGCATAAAACGTATTTTCATGACAACCTCATCCCAAGAGTTATATACATTCTTTTGCCTCTGTAGAGAAAACAAGAATCAACCTAAGGCTTAAAACTCGTTAAATGTATTTCAAAGGCCAAGGTCAATTAGTAAAAAGTAAATTATAAATATGTTGAAATAGGATCCTACATCTTTAACTGGACAAATGATTTAACTTTGCAGTCCTTCACATTTGACAAAATATGCAGATTTTGATCAACAAAAATCTATATCAAAGTAATCAGATATAAACTTTTAGAAGAATAGAAGGAATAAAATTATGGCGCTACACATCTTTGGTAAAATAGCGGGAAATTCAATAGCCTACACCCAAAGTGTGACAGCAGTCAGCGCAATCAGTTTGCTTCCTTCAATTCACATATGAGACTGTCCATCCCAAATGAGCCATAAATGCAGCCTTTTGTCATTTTCACTTTTTTAAAAATATTTGCAAAGACCATGTTATAAGGATTAAAATGATAGGATTGTGAATCTGTCAACAAATCAATTTCGGCAAATTACGACCCTGACATGAATTTTCACCTGTAGCGGAAAATGAAGTTTGCTGCATTTACGGCTCATTTGAGATGGACGGTCACAAATGTTACTAATCTTACCTGGATAAGTAGCCAGGTCATCAATGACCAAATTGAACTTTTTATGTCTCTGTGGCATGGTAAAGAAATTCATTTATATTTCGTTTATACACAGTTCCTTACAGGACACAAAAGAATGAAATATAAATCCACTAAAAAGTTCCGTAATAGACAAACAGCTACTTTAAATCCTCCAGAAAAAGTAGTCCTTCCCAAGCCAGACGGCTGACACACACAGCAAGTATATATCCTTAAGTGTATGAATCCTCAGCTGAAGCCCAGCTAGACAACCAGCCCGGCTTTTAAGCCCTAGCTAACCTGAAGAGTTAGTCACTAACTCAATCCAGCACTACCAACACACAAATCTTCAAGTTTTGGACTTGATTCAACACCCTGATTCAGGTTCGAATTGACAGGTTTACTTACTGGTGCCCTTTTCCACCTGATAATCACACGGTGGCGCTTCAACCACTTTGTTTATGGTACCTTACATCCTAGCTGTCGTTTTTCTAAAGTCGGCTTGTCGTAAGTGGTATTTCCTTGGCTGGCACACAGGCAGTCAATTGCTTCCCTATAGCATATCCTGTTGTTTGAAAGCTTGCGTCTTTTTTTAATTTGTTTATACCTCTAAGAGATGTTTGGTTTAGATCAGGTCAATTAAAAATTTAAAAGGAATGGTCAATGGCTGCTCTATTTATTGCAGTATTTGCAGATTTTTCCACAATATGGTTAATTGACAAGACAAGCGTCTTGAAACTGTAAATATTTTGATTCAATGAAATGACAAACAACATTATTCCAGATGTATGTTTACTATATATTGCAAGTTTGACAAGTAACAGCTTTCATACAACTAAGTATTCTGTTACATAAAGAAAACAAACAAAATGAAATACTGCAACCTTTCATTTCATTAACGCAAAACATTTAGCTGAAGATGCGCTGTTGCAGTGTGCCTGCCTCAGAGCATTAAACACTACCGGCCAAAAGTGTTTGCGCACGCTTAAATACGGGCAAAAACGTAATTATTATATCAAACGACCAAGACTCTGCCAATTTCATGTTTTTATAGGTGCCTAATGTAGCCAATATAAATAATCTACGTTTCCTCTGATATTCATAAAAATGGCCAATTTCCTGGATCATATACAAATACACCACACTTTTTGCTATGTACCTATGTAGTTAAAAAAAAGTTCAGTGCTCGTTATCACTGTGTAACCGTAAAGAACATTAACAGGGCATAAGTCAAATGCGGTAAATGCAATTCCTGTTGAGTTCTTTAGATCTATATATGTAAAATATAAATCCGAAAGAACATTACGCAAATGATGAACGGTTCTCGAGATATGGCTGGTTAAAGGTTTTGTGCACAAACACTTTTGACCGGGAGTGTATGGCTCACCCATTTATGAGCACAGGAAGGCCAGATGCTATGGTCAAGTGACTTTGCAGACATAACAACTGATGAACCATGAAGCATCTTGTTGAATCTGTTTCTTGGACTTGATTTACGATCAATGAGAGAGGATGTTTTCAAGACGATTTCAAGTCTTTCAAGACAAATTGTTTGGCAGCCTTGCTATTTAGGCAAAAAAAAAAGTTGTTTGGTTGTCCTTAACCGCCCGCCCCTATTTTTCAAAACTGGAAAAAGTTTTTTACTGTACAAAAGTATACCGCGCCTTATTTTTTCTTTGAGAATTTTGATCTTTAGATAATATTTTTTTAAATTGTTTTTTTTTTCATTTTGTTTACATTTTAATAATGCTTTTAAACTTGTATAAAGAGATTTTTCGGTATAGTAGACTTATTTGCATCTTTATAGAGGCCATACATGGTTTAGCTTTGACTTCCATTTGAAAAAAAAAAAATCTGCCCGCCCGCTCTTGCTCAAAAATTGATTTTGGAGGCAAACAAATATTTTTTTTGTTTTGGCCTTATCTCAAAGCATCTGTGTCGATCCTCGAATGCCAACATTAGAGGCGACCAGGTATTGAAAGCCACTGTAAATAAGCTGTAGCAAATAATAAGTTCAACTGTGTTTGTTCTCTCAAAGTTACCACTCAAGACATGGGATTGATTTCACTAATGTTAAAATGCATCGTTAACCCATCGTAAGACCAAAACCCATCGTTAGCTACGACCACCTGTTGACCCCACGCAACGTTTACAAAGGGTGCGATCTTTCTAAATGCACAATTCATTTATCTTACGATGCGGTGAATACTTACAAAGGGTTTTCATTTCTAGTTGTAGTTATGAGCTAAACCCTTTGTAGCTACGATACATAGTAAATTATTGTGAAATCGACCCCTGATCTGTTCCGAGATCTTTTCCTCTATGCCTGTGGCCTGTTTGCATTGGTTAATATACAAATATTGAATGCCTGAGAGTGCAATAGTACAAAATATATCATGAGGTCAAATTTGGACTTTTCTATTTCACGAGGCGTAGCCGAGTGAAATGGATCAGTCCAAATTTGACCGAATGATATATTTTGTACTATTTCACGTGAATAGGCATTCAATATTTGTTTTATATCATGATATCACACAGGTTTGTTTCATGCCGTGCAATGGAAAATAATTTTTGCACAGCTCAAATTACTGCAATCATGATATAATGATAAATATGGTCTGCTCACGTCTCATGACAGGATCCATAAAAAGACGCCTGGCATTATAATACCTTGAGAGGTTCCACTAGAAGGAAATACCAAAATATATTCACAGACAAATAAAACTGCAGAGACTGATATAAAACCAGCCAATATTACTGAAACATGGTTAATGGTACGTTATTGGCAAATAAAGAGTTTGAGGAAGAATCTCTTGGACCATTGACAATGAAATTCAGAAATTTGTCTATTTGGACTCTTAAATTTTAGAAAATTGTGCGGATTGGTTTAAAATGAATTATTTAAGTATTCATGTCACAAAATAGTTCGGAATGACTTGGCTGTCCAAATACCTCGTTCCAACCTAGCCAGCCACTGCACACAAGAAATCCTTTGATCCATCAGCAGCCCACATCTGGAATTCTCTACCTGAATACATTTCAACTTAAGAGAAGAGGACCGGCTTTAAAAAGGAGGTGAACCGCTATCTTGGCGACAACTACAGGGTGTCCAAAAATTAACTACCCATTTTTAAATGCTTATAGCTTTAAAACCAGGATTCACATGGCAACCATAGACATATGTATTGATAGAGGAAACTTGTAGAATTCTTTTGGTAACAAACATTATGCAATCAGTAAACTTCTAAGATAGCAAGAAGGTCTGAAAGTTCAAAGTGGTTGAGCCAATATACCATACAGTGTTGATACTCTTCTGCCACTTCACTATGATGACATGACACCTCATACAGCTAAACGGTTTAGAATGGCTTTATTAATTAACTTTTTCATGAACAATCATATTGCTCAAGACAAAGAAACCCTGGCCCTTTCACTCCGATGATTTAAGTTTGTTCAATTACTTTTTTGAGTTATCTGAAGGACAGTACATCCAAACACCCTGGACTATTCGTGACCTGAAACAGAACATCACCAGTGAAAACAGGAATATCAAGAAGAGCGCATGCACAAACGTCCAGAGCTTTGTCGTTAGAGTAAACAATTTTTTTGAAATCTGCAAGGAGGCCGTCTAGAACATATTCTGAAATACTAGGCAGCTTAATCTGGATAAGAAGGAGGTAATTTGATATGTCCCTGTGAGTGTAACTTTAAATGTGTAATAAGGGGTAATGCTTTTGTGCACCATTTAAAGATGAGCATAATGCGAGAGTTACGCTTTGACAAATTAAAAACATTTTAATGAGCATTAAGTAATTATTAAGACAAAACCACAATAAAAAATCTTTGTATTAACATTGTAAAAGCTGTTTCGCTGAATTGGTCATTAAAATGATCATGAATGATTCTCCTGTCTTCAAAGATTGATCCCTCCTCTACATGTGCCTCGCACATTTGTTTTTCTTCTCAGTATGAAAGTAGGCTTTTTACGTTTGACGTAATTTACGTTGAAAATGATTTTCAAAAATGGCAATTATATCATGTTCGGTATCAAATTAATTCTACAAGTTTCCTCTATCAATTCATATGTCTATAGTTGCCATGCGAATGCTGGTTTTAAAATTATAAGCATTTAAAAATGGGTAGTTAATTTTTGGACACCCTGTAGTTAGCTCTACACTTGGTACTTGGGTATTTTTGTGTTCAGCTGTTAATGCCATGACGAGTGTTCAACATAAATAAAAAAATAATATGATAAAAAATAAACTTTCAGACTCAATGATTTCAAGCCTCAGTACTCTTCATCATGATCCATTCAAAATCATAAATTCTAACATTTGTGATGGACGTCAACAACTGTATTTACAACAAACAACAATTTTGATCATTTCCAATTATATTTCTATATAAAATTACAAAACAGTCTACGTTTCCAATGCTGAAAGTTGACAACTCTACCAGTAATCAGTCAGTAATCAGTGTTAACTAATTTAAAACTGGTTACTGTATCACATTCATCAATCAATCAATCAATCAATTTACAAGTACTTGCATGACATGCATGCATACCCCATGAAGGAGTCTTCCGAGACTTGCGAAGCACGGAGCAAGTAGAGTAAAGTTTTTTGCCCAAGGAAACAGAGGAGATGAAAACCGCCCGGTCTGGGGCTCGAACCCACAACCTGTGTTACGAGACCCGTGCTCTAACCGCTCGGCCACGCTCCCCTCTTTCATTGACTACTGCTCTGCAGTATGGTACTCTGGGCTAACCAAGAAGTACCAACAAAAACTCCAAGTCATCCAAAATAAAATGGTTAGATTTATTCTTGATTTGCCTCCCAGAAAGCATGTTGGTCAAGAGCAGTTCCACTCCCTGAATTTCTTAAACATTCAAAACAGGACCCAGCAACTAAGGCTGAAACATATCCATAGTGTATTTTACTCCACCGCTCCTTCTTATCTGAGCCAGTTCTTTTCAAGAACTTCTGAAATCCATTCTCATAGCACCAGAGCCAACCGTTTGAACTTTTGGGTCCCTAGGGTCAAGGGTCAAACCTCAAAATCTTTTTTCTACAATTCAATTATTGACTGGAACTCGCTTCCAGACAATATAAAAGAGATTCGCAACAAGCTAAGTTTCAAACAGGCTGTTAAGGCCCATCTTGCTAGCTGCTCAAAGGCCCAAGATCTGGCTGCTTTTGTTTAAACCTATTCCCTTGGTTGTCCATACTTTTGCTCTTGTTTGGATCAGGCACCTTTGTCTTTTTTTATGTTGGACCCCATTGGAAATAAGTCTGCAAGAGTAGCCAGACTTTATGGGCCATCCTAGCATATGTTGGTTTTGGTACTGATTTAAATTTTATGCTTTTGTATGTTTTTTTTTTTTTTTTTAAGCCTTTTCAGGGATATTGTTTTTGATAATGATATTGTGTATGTTTTGTTAGTATTTAATGTTTCATCTTTGTACCACATATGCTGAATAAATAACAAACAAACAAACAAACCAACTTTGGTTTTAACAGGAGTTCAACTTTTCAATTAAGGCTAATTTGACATTTGCACCCTATCTTACAACTTGCCCTTATGACCTGTGAACTCAGCATGTGACCTTTAACCTCATCAACAAACGGAGGTTGTTCCTTTGGCCCTAGTTTGGTATAAAATTGGATCGATTGAGCCCATATTTATTGGTCGAGCTATGAGTTGCAAAAATATTGGGCGAGACGCAGTCGAGCCCAATATTTTAAAACTCATAGCGAGACCAATAAATATCGGGCGTAAATCATCCAATTTTATCATTATCATGTTTTGGATCCAATATTTTCCCACACTTGGACACCTCAAAGCATGATAATGGTTAAAATCCATTGAGTGCACAGAAGTTACACAGCAAATGTAAATCGGGATGTTAATAACCCTTTTCACAAGAACAGACTACAGACAACACTGGTAACAGTACAGGGCCTAGCTAGTCATATTAATTATTATGATATAATCCCCTTTCTGCTTTTCAAACCAGGGGGATAAAAACAGCAACATGAAGACGGCGTTGGAAAATAAAATAAACTAGTTAACGCCTTAATTAAATGACTATTTGTTGTGTCTAGACCAAACTTTTTTGTCAATTTGTTATAAAAACAGATAGCAAATTCAGCTAACTGAGGATGTGACCCATAAAAGTGCTAATGTTTGCACAGTCACATTATTACAGTGTACTATATAATGAAACATTATGCTTTTGATTTCATTGGGGGTGGGTGGGGCAGTGGTTGTTGTTTTTGGTTGGTTTTTTTTTTGGGGGGAGGCTCAAATTCAAAACTGTTAAGGCTAACAAACAAATATGATTAAATTAAGAAACTTACTCAAATCATTGAGACATTGGCTATCATCATTCTCTACATCTTCTTCATTATAGATGTCAGGTAACAGCAAATTACTCAGAGAGCTCCTCTTTAATAAAAATGTCATTGTTACAAATATCACTCAGCTGAGTATTGTTCAAAGATCATCATACACAATTGATCAAATTATCATAATCCAGTTCATTTATGAAGATTTTCATGTTAAAATCCCTAATAAAATCCAGATCATTTTTCACAGTCTTTCAGCTGAATACAAATATCACTCGGATTTCAGCGGAGTTATGGAGATCATCATACACAATTGATCAAATTATCATAATCCAGTTCATTTATGAAGATTTTCATGTTAAAATCCCTAATAAAATCCAGATCATTTTTCATGGGTAACATAAACATATCCTCTTACAGTCTTTCAGCTGAATACAAATATCACTCGGATTTCAGCGGAGTTATGGAGATCATCATACACAATTGATCAAATTATCAAAATCCATGGTTCATTTATGAAGATTTTCATGTTAAAATCCGAATTAAAATCCAGTTCATTTTTCATGGGTAACTTAACATATCCTCTATAACAGTACTTCAGCTTCTGATTAATTCATCATGTTCAAGATCATCATATATTCAGTTGATCAAATCAACAAAATCCAATCCATGGGTGAACATAAAATGTTGATATTCCCTACATAACAATCCTGAGATACATGTAGAATGGTCCATCGGTAACAATCCATTCCAGCTTTCTACTTGTACTATTATACGTATCCTTTGTTGGAACTTGGACTTACGTAAAACTTGGATCAACAATCAACTATCAACTTCCTCAGAACTTTAAGTACTTGATTGGGATATATATTACGCAACCAATTTCCTTGGGCCACATATAATACGTACTAATCACCATTAAGACGTGGGAAGGAATCACATTGAATCTATAAAAAGTTTAGAGGGTGTTTAG
>JXSR01S002556.1:0-13550 GCA_000969725.1 Ophiothrix spiculata
GCATACCGGTGCAAGCAACAACTAGATGAACTTTTGTCTGAAGACCTCGAACCTTGGTCACGTCAAGAGTTGCCAGAGAGGGAGTTCCACCAGATAATTGTTCTTGGGAACAATTGCTTCTTGTAGATTGCGCGGATTCACATTGGTGCATGGCACCAAGTATTTCTTGTATTAAGTGGAACCAAAACTTGGGTTTTCAAGGGGATATATGTATTATATATATGCTAGGTTCCCTAAAGATTAATTTTTTGACCATGCGGTGGATCAGTACCTCCATCACAGTTTGGTCATTCACTCTGAAATCAACATATTTCAGGGGTGTGAGAGTTCAGCTTTTAAGCTGATACCAGCTTTTTTAATCATAATGCATTCAAAAGAGTCCCAATTTGAGCTTTTTCTTTCATTTACACACTGTTTTTGGCATTTTGTCACTATTTTCAGCTTTTTCAGATCCTGATATTTATAACTCAAGTTCAATTTCAATATATTGATAATATTCTACTTTCCATTTTTCTACAGCCTCTATCTAGGTCATCTCCAAGAAGGGCAGCAAGGAACCAAGATTTAACCATCATATTTGGAAAAATTGGATCAAAAGAAAATACAAGAGAGGTTGGTTTACGTTTTATATTAAGGGGTTTCTTAAAATTTGATTTTATGTTGACATGATATTTGATTGATTTACAAGAAGAATGAGTGTGTGTCTCTCCATCAATAAGCAATATGATGAAAATTGTCAGCGAATGTCGAGGCCAAAAAAAAAAATGTTTGTTTGCTCTTCAGTGGAAAAATTAAAATTTTGGGTCGGTCGGATGGTTGATCTTTTTTATTTTTGGCATTTTAGGGTCGGTCGCGGAGGGCAAAAAAACATGTGGGTTTTTTTAGGCCTAATTAAAAACCGTCTTGAAATTTGTAACAGTTTACCCACCTACAGTGCTTACATGTATCGTTATACAAATAATGAATGTTTATGGGTGCAATGGTACAAATATTTAATGAGGTGAAAGATCAAATGCTCCATTCAGATGAGGCGAAGCCGTGTTGCATGGGGCATTTGATCTTTTACCGAATGAGAAACATTAATTATGTGTTAAACAAAACAAACCAAAACAACATCTATGGTACTGTACATGCCGGCTGTAATGCAGTGAAATGTCTTATGCAGCGCCCGCGAACTCTGCAAGTGTACTCAATTTAAAATTATGCCCGCGACTGATGCTGCATCTTACAAAAAAAGGTAACTGTGCAATGTATCAAATTTTTTGCATGGCACTATTGAACAGTTGGTGACGTTTACTATCAAATGACCAATGGCACATGACCCAAGATGCACCAATCAAGTGACACAAATTTATGTAGCTGTTATATAAATCTTTTTAAATCTTACGTCTTGTTTATTTGAATAGGGTCTTGCAGAACTGTATGATTTCAAGCTGAAATATCCAGAAGAAGACATCGAACCATTCCTTAAGAAGACATCCCAAGTATTCCAAAATTACATAGAGAGGGGGTTACGGAATATCGCAACTGAGAGGGGGGACAAGGGAACAATTAGTATCAGCTCGGTGACCAAATCGCAACCTATCAGTACAACAGGTGAGTAATAGCGCTAAGGAGTTCAGCTAGGTATCTAATGACTTACGCAATGTTTCTTTGTGAATTATAAGCTTATCAGTTGATATTATTTAAGGTCAATGCTGGACACAGCACTGAATGTGTAGTTTGGTAAACAACGCACTGCATAGCAAGTCCAGTGTTCTATGAACAGACCCAAAGGAACCTTGTTGATACACACTTTTTGTTGACATGTTTTGAATCTAATCCTATTTGCAAATGTCTAATTTATTTTTAAATACTTTTTACTTTCGTTTATAAAGCTTCAGCACCAATTATAAATTCCAAAATTTCAACATCGACAGACAACGAAAATATATCAACAACAGCCTTACGAGAACGTCTCAAAGCTTTACGGACGCAGTACAATACCGAGACTGGTAATAGTAATAATAACCCCAAGGCGACACAGCAGCAGTCCAACGAGCAACAACCACCTAAAGAACCCTTGGTAAGTATTCTAGACAACAGTCACTTTTTTTGGGTGGTTGGGCCCAAAATGGAATGTCCTAAACTTTACAAACACAGTATATGGTATAAATAACAGGGCGGTAATTATTAAAAGGAGCCGCATCACAGTTTGGCAAGTCTTGACCTCAAACCCAGGATTTCTTTATGCAGGTGTCTGAAATGGGAATGTCTGGTCCACGCGTACCAGTACGCGCTAGTGTCAAATACAGATACACAGTGCAGTGCATTTTAGTTACTCGACATTTATACCAGGTGCAAATTTGCGCTCTTTCAACTTTGCAAGTCTTGCTTGACAGATTGTAAGGTGTCTGGTCCACGCGTACCCACGCGTACCAGTACGCGCTAGTGTCAACTAGTGCGCTAGTTGGTAAGTGCCGCAATATGCATGCGCATTTACTCTGAGTAGTGTTTTGAAGCTAAAAATTGCAATTTTTTAAATATTTTTATGGAAAATTAAGTCGCTGACCCCCCAATTTGTATTGATTTATTTGAAAGAACATACTTATGGGCAACTTTTGTGAAAAAATTGACAAAAATGTTTGGGCGAATTTTTTGAAACAACACTAAATAATGTCACATTTCCCATAGACCACTGTACAAATTTGCCCCCCAAAAACTCCAAAAATGCTGTTTTTAAACCGACTCTCATGCAAAAATGAGTCTGGTGACTTCCAATTTTTATTTTAAAAACCGGTTCTACATCAATAAAATATCATTCATGCTGATTTTTACTAGAAATTTTCGGGCAGATCTATCATGGACCAAACACCTTAAGGTGGGTCGAAAGGATGTTTTTTGAAACTAGAAACTGCATTTAGAGGCACTTGATTACATTGAACAAGTAAAGCTTAAAACACTGAGCAAAATGGTCTTTGTTTGAAGGAAATCGGACATATGGTTGCCAAGATATGCTTGATTTTAATTTCTTTGTTTTCTATCATTTTTGCCAATATATTGATAAACTTAATGAGCAACATTGGCTATCTGTGCTCATTAATATTCATATTTGCCAATATTTTACCAATATCTTATGAATAAACCTTCATACTATTTTTATTTTACATAATTTTAACTTGAAACTTTGCCAATGTGTTTCTATGGCCTAAAACATTAACATATGATTTACCCGCCCATCTAATTTGCATATTTGCATAATTAATGAGCATTATACAAAAAGCTAATTAATTATGCAAATATGCAAATTAGATGGGCGGGAAAATCATACATTAAAGTTTTAGGTCATAGAAACACATTGGCAAAGTTTCAAGTTAAAATTATCAAAGGTAAAAGTAGTATGAAGGTTTATTCATAAAATATTGGAAAAATATTGGCAAAAATTAATATTAATGAGCCCATTTTGCCAGTTTTCCTCATTAACTTCATCAATATATTGGCAAAAACAATAGAATACAAAGAAACTTTAAACAGCAATATCTCAAAAACCGTTTGTCCGATTTGGCTCAACTTTTGGAATTAAGATTTTTTTGCTTAGCTCTCTGCAACAGGCCTATTTTTATCTCAGTCAGAGCAACTTCATTTTGCCTTTCATACCACCTTAAAAGAAATTTAACCATGCGTTCAAAACAAAAAGAAATTGCTAAATCGAATATGTAGGTTATTCAAGTCTTGCCCTTGAAAGTCTCAGCCACAATTTCTCTGACAAAATCAATCACATGACTAGAAACTGCAGGGTACCGGTCATGGTTAGAAACTGTAGGGCCCTGCACTCAGGATGTCTTGACATTGTCCGAAGAATTGTGACGCAATAGCCTCCTTTTTTATTATGTGCATATATTTTTGGCATCTGTAAATACTACATCTATTTATCACATTATTTAGGATGATTACATTATATAACATGCATTTTGCGGAACAGAAAAATTGCATTTGATAGTACTCATCATATCGATAGTTTAGCACCTTGCATTTGGAACTCTCTTCCTAACTTGCTTGCTATTCTGTATTCTTCTATATCTTAGCATTCCTCAGAGCACTCACCTCAACATCATTTTTCATCACCCGAGGTACTTGGCATTCTACTTTATTCATAATTTTGTACTCGTTGTAATAGGCTAAGCAAAAGTTATTGGACGATGTGAACAAAAATACAGATCGAGGGTTGCATTTATAAGCAATGGGCCCTGCACTCAGAATTTGTGTTTATAATGAAGGTCAGGGTAGGGATGGATGGAAAACAACATTATAGAAGTTCAATGTTAAATTCACCCATTGGATATGGCAGTCAAGTTAGCTCAATCGATAAGGCGCTTGCTTACGGTGCGGAAGGTCCCGTGTTCGAACCCCGCTGGTGCCAAAAACTTTTGAGTGTGCTTGAAATTCCCTTGGACAAGGAACTAACTGTCTCGTTGAAATATGTACGAAACTCGGGGAGCTTATCCGAGCAGCGATGGTGCGAATGTGGGCTGATCAAGGTTCAGTGCCCCTAGAGGTTGCCACAGAACCTGAAATGATGCTTGGTGTGGATTGGAGCTTACTTGGGCCACAGTGGTCAGCAAACACCTGTAAAGTGTGCAGAGGACGATCGGAATTACAAATATGGGATGCATAGCGCACTATAAATCCCCAGTAATTTAGTGAACAAACATGGGGTTGCAATTACAAGTAATGAGCCCTGCAATATGTTTTTTTTTTCACTGTCCATTAAATTTTGTTTGGCCTATAAATGAATATGCCAGAATAGGAAAAGCCCACCAATAGCTCCATTCTGTTAATAGTTATAAAATATAAATGCATACAAATCTCTGAAAATGCTTTCACATCACTAAAATAGCATTTCCATGTCAATATCTAATCATAGTGTAACATTTGACCTTGTAGTTGACTTTTTTAGACATTATTAGATAATTGTTATAGTTTCTATGTTTTAAACAGCCATTACAAGAAAACCCCAACTCCATGAGAAACTATATACTAGAAAAATTATCTAACAATGTCTAAAAAAGTCAACTACAAGGTCAAATGTGACACTATGATTGTATATAGACATGGAAATGCTTTTTAGTGATTTGAAAGTATTTTCAGAGATTTGTATATGCATTTATATTTTACAGAACTTAACAGAAGGGAGCTATTGGAGTTGGGGTTTTCTTATTCTGGTGTATTCAAATATTTTCATTCCATTTTGTTAGGCATGCATAATTCGTATGTCACTTAAGTTGACAGAACATTATGATTTTTTAGCCAGCTTGATTATTTTCTAACTGATAATACTTGTGTGATGCGTAATTTGTGGATGTTATTGCTTTGTTGATGACTGCTAAATCAGTTTTCCCTCCTTTGCTATTTAATCATTATGGTTAATACTGTGTAGAGTAGGAGTGTTGAACATTAGACACATTTAATTGGTACTTTTTGTACATATTTTGGTTTAATTTCTATTTTTTGAGTGAAATTTAAATGGTGTATTTGGTAAGATCAAGTAAATTGTTTATCTCAACAGTTTTAATGGAATATCTGTCATTCTTTGCTTTGTTTGCTCTTAATATTTTTTTTTGCATGATTAACAATGTTAAATGCTTATGATTAGGCCAAAAAAAAAAATTGTTATGTTGCCCTCAGCAACCGACCATATTCAAAAATTAAAAAAAAAATATTAGGGTCGGGAAAGCACCCAATTTTGCTCAGATTGGGTGTTTTTTTAGAAAATATTGTGAAAATAGTGGAAAATGCATGTATATTTGAAGTTGAGTCCTACATTTAAGCTGCGTGTTTACTGGTCACTTTTTTCGACACCACTTTCCAAAATCAAATTGGAGATTTTGATATCGCATGAAAGCTTGTAGTTTCCTCATATAAACCCTGCAAATTGCTACACCCATATCATGTTTTGTTGAAAAGATATGGTCAAAATAGTGCTGAATTACTGGAATATTTTGCTAACAAAAGTAAATATCCTACGGATTTCTGTGGATCATTCTCAGGCACGCGTCTTTTGCATTAATTTGGCTCAAGGTATGCGAATGAAACTTTTCAATTTATGTAGATGATTATTAACCTTCATTTAAATATCGGAAATGTTTGTTAAATCTGTCACTGTATCAGACCACCTACCTATGAGAATTGTCTAGATATTACAGGGATATAAGTTTTCAGGAAATTTCCTGAATTCAGGAAATTGTACTGCCGGAAAATATCTTGTTTTCAGGAAATTTTGTCCTATATAAAAGATTAAGAAGAGTGGTCTTTTCAAGTAATTTTTAATACATTTCAGGAAATTTTTACTTAAGTGACTTGCATCCCTGATATTAAAATGAGTCTAAAATAGAATCATATTCTAAAGTCTTTAGAATCAGGGATTCTCAACCAGTCCCTACAATGCGCCACATAAATGAGAAAATTGTACGGGAAAGAACCAAACTTGTCAATTTCTCAAGTGTATTTCTAATGTATTTCTTTGATTTTAAAGAGTGTTAATGCGCCAATCAGTAGTTGTCAAAGCGCCAAATGTGCACCACTAGTTTAGAATTACCTTATCTAATGCTTTTCTGTGTTTATAGTTATATTTATATGGTTATATTTGGTTTACTTTCTTTATTTCATTATTAAAATTAATGGTCTTCCTTAAAAATAATGGACAGAAAATATATATGTGGACTTGTAATGCGCTAACTAATAATGTGCCATTACTAACAGGCCTGCCTTATTTTTTGCTTAATCCATTGCCTGCTAACCCATACTAGAAGAAACAACGTAACATGTACCATACTGACAAGGTAAGGGGTTAATAACTCAAAAAGATAATTCTTTGGTTCTGTAAATAAATAATAATAATTTAATTGGTTGTACAAATCTAGAGGAATTATTTCATTAGCATGTCTGATTTTGACTGGACTCAATATAGATAGAAAACAATGTTGGTATGTTCATAGCTTCATGAGGAGATGTTTATCAGCATGTCAGTAGACTGTGTCATAGTTTTAAATTTGACTACCGTATGTAGATACCTTTGCAGAAGAGAAGATATCATGTGTATCCCATCATGCATTGCTTCCTATGGGAAATTTTGTACAGTAGGTCATGTGAGTAGTTAGTGATGGAACATGCCCAAACTGCAAGATTACAACAAAAACCATTGATTTATGGGCATTTCATTACTACAAACTACTCACATGATTGTCCATAGTGACATACAAACAATCCCACAGGAAGCAATGCATGATGGGATACGCACAATATCTTCTTTGCCTTTGCAGTGTCTTGGAATTGCTACTATGTAGCTTGTTGGAGAAGGAGGACGGGGCCTTGTCATTTCAACCTAAACTCTATAAACCTTTGAAGTATGCAGCAAGCAGCCGATTAATGCACATACTAGGCCAAAATGACTATGGGGGGAAGTAAATTAGTCCATATTTTTTGAATCATAACCACGTCCCCAATGTTCCTGAATATTTAAATGAACTTTGTGTTCAATGTTTGTCCATGTGGTAGCCAGGACAAGGTAGCAACAAAATTAGCACAAAAAAAATCAAAATCATGAACGATTCATGTACATATAAAAAATCTTAACTTGCAGTGATTTGGTCTTTGCTAATCACCTTACTCAATGCAGAAGCACCAGTTCACAATTTTGTAGAATACAAGGGATATGCTATAGATAGAGGAGGGTGGCCGTGGCAACTATTGTATGGTTGCCGTTCGGTATTGTAGATGATCCCCGCCTGTGTCATGTGACTCATGTCTTATACCGCCTCTAGTAAGCCTTTGGAAACATTGTGGAAAAAGACAACTTCCTGGATCGTGCGGTATGGCCGCTAAAATTATATTCCTAATTGGTAAAAAATATGATCAAATCTATAAAAAGTGGTTTGAACCCCAGCGGATTTAGAGTAATATAATTATGTTTAATTTTGTGTCATTACTTTTATAATTTATTTGATCAATGTAAAAAATAGAGTTTCTGTAATATTTTCAATACATAGTTCATGGCTATGCCCATTGCGATACACGTAAAATGTATCCCTAAATTTGCGTTTAGAAATCCCTCGGCCTAAATCAAGTAAATCGTGTCCTATGCCGCCTGTACTTCCCAGGTTTATAGAGTATATTCAATTGGTGTTGTGATGAATCCCTTCAGGCCACTGATCTGGTCACGTGACAGACAATCATAAATAGCACCAAGTCTGAAAGTCATTTGACAGGGAAGTGGTTGATCACAACTCTATAGAGGTTAAAATTACTCTCAAAGCATTATTGCTGTAATTCCAAGACTATGTGATTGAGAAATGTATGAATTTACTATTGGCATGCTCATTGGAGATTGTCAGTGTTATATCTTACCATATACCAGCATGTTTAGGAAGATGTCTATAGAAGGCTTTCCATAATCCACTGGACACATTTTACCAGCTATAACTATTTTAAGATTCAGATCTTTGCTAGTTTACTTGTTTAGAATTTTTAGTTCAGAGAGAAAATTTTTTACTTATGTGAGTGTGTGACAAAATTGTCGGTAACAATTTTGTATAATGTCTAATTTGATCAATTTTATGTATTTTGAGAATTTCCTTTCAGGTTGCACTGAATATGGAAATTTCAAAATTTGGCAGAGAAACACCTGTCTATGATTTTTAGCCTTTAATATTATAAGAAAAACTGAAAATTCCAGAAAATTTGCAGGGTTTTTTTTTAAATAAATTTTGCAGGGGTTTTTCAAAATCAAAAACTTAAGTGTGTGCTGATCAATAGTATGTTCACAATTGGGGGCAATTGTTGTGGTTTCTACCAGGTTGATCCATAATAAAACTAGAGGTGATCATTCTCTTTTTGCTGGTCATTTTTCTTGTATAAATAAATTCATTCAGATTTCTCATGGTGTAATGTAAATATTTGGTTTTTCTGTTTGGTTTTTAAAACATTGTCTAGCCAAACGTCATTCTGCATTTTGAATGATGGGTTTTTTTTATTCAGAAAATGAAAAAGATAATTTGTGCCTTAAAGATGAAGTAATTGCAAATTTTAAAACTATTTTCTGTATTATATGGCCATGTACATTGCATGCTGTAGACTAATAATTTTGTATGTATTATCTCTATACCTTATTTTATTGTATCATATGTACATATAGTTATCTAGTGATAGAACTAGTAGTTCTGGATTATACCAACCAGAGCGGGTAAGCTTGCTAAACTTAGTGTATGCCTGCAGTGAACTTGTTATGATCTAACACCATGTCTATGTCTGGTGCGGTGTATATGGGCTCTCACATCCTTACTCAATTGTTTGCTTTTGTAGTCTTATCTTTTGTGCTCAATCAAAACTTTAGGTTTCAAGAATGTCTCTTTTGTGAGTTGCATTTAATATGCAACAATGTCTTTATTTCACATAACTTGGTAAGCTTTAGTTGACCAAACAAACCCCCTCTTACAAGTTACAGTCACTTATTCCAATCAACACTTTCCCTTCAATTTTGTATTATCATCGCAGCATTAGGCTAAAAAAAGAAACAAGTTTGTTTCCTGTGGGCCACGTTTTGGCATCATATGTTACCGCATTTAAATTTTTTATTCTGATTAATAAAAAAAAAAAAGGAAATCAAAATAGCAGATTTGATAAAAAAAGAATAGGGACGATTAAGAAAATACTTACTAGAGATGTGTTTTCTTTTCAACAAACAATCGAAACCGCAGTTTGCCTGCATTTCAACAGGTTTCTTACTAAAATTCATCACCCATGCGGATGTTCTCATGTAAATTTGCCTTAGCACCTCATTAAAAAATAAAAAAACGCATTTCGCACTTAGGTTTTGTGACCACCCACAGGAAACATACCTGTTTCTTTTTTTGTTTTGTTTTTGCCTTAGTATAATTTTTTGATAAAAAGTTGAGCAAACTTGTGCCAAGCCAACAATTAATTGACCCTGTTGTTCTGGTTGTTTTGATTATTTTTTGCAATTATTTCAAGGCAGACCAGCGGTGTTCCTTTGGTACCCCTTTTTGTCGAGCCTGAAAATTTTCAGGAAGAGACATGCCATTCTTTAAATATGTCTGTTGTCTGGCGTCCACGATTCTTGTCCGGAGCAAATCTCGGAAACCGTAGGCCCTTAGATATTGATGATATTTGCTGAGTGGGTAGTATATCTCCTGAACCGTAAGGGCTATGGTATTGTAATTTGGTAACAAGAAGGACCTCTGTGAAACTTTTTGGGGTGTGGTCAAGGTCGTTCGAGTTCAAAATGTTATTTTCTTTGTCAAATACCAAAAATTTTCAGAAAGTTCACTCAAGGTCACTTAAACAATTTGTTGGCCAAGGTCATTCAAGGTCGAAATGGTATTTTTGAGGTCAAATAAAATATGTTCAAAAAGTTGACTTGAGGTCATTTCAAGGACACTGCAATTACTCATGAACCTGTTGATCCCACATGGACCAAACTAGCAGTATAAATGTGATGGCTCACCTGAAAGGGGGGACTTTGAAGATAATATCAACTTTGATTTTATCATTTCATCTGTCTTAGCTTTTCTAAGCTTTAAAATAACACCTTACTTGTGGAAATTGATAACGGCAATCTAATTTTACAACAGAAAATCTGCTGGAAATTCTCTTTATTTTTTGCTACATATTTTCACCAGTTTCTCAAAAGTGTACTGTCGCAAAGTCCCCTTTTTCGGGGTGAGTCATCACAAATATCCCTTGACCTAGGGTGTGGGATAAGGTCATGGTCACACTCAAAGTCAAAAGTTTATTTTAAATAATTGATTAAAAATTTGTCATGAGGTCATTCAAGGTCATCTGAGGTAATTTCAAGGTCATTGTGATAAGGTTTACCCTTGATACCACATGGATGTAATTTGCATCTCAAATGACCATAAATGATGCAGCAGGTGGTCGATAAAGCAGACAAGACTACTGGTTTGCGAACCGCCTTGTTTAATGTCCCTTGTAATAAATAAGCGGCTCATCGCTTGGTGTGTGTGGTTTTGCTATATAACATATGAGTCCAAGTGTTTTGCTACTCAAAATTGTGGTTTTATTGTGTTTTTCCATACCATGTTTCGTCTAAGTTTTATGCCTTTGCCATAAAAGATGTTTTTGATTGTATGTGTCTTCAAGTGTCATTTTAAAGTTAAAGAGCAGCTGAGGTGGTTGTGGAGGCGGTGGCGGGTTAGGTGGTGGCAGTGTGTGCAAACTCTATGTGAAATAAAGATTTTGTGTCAGCTCGTAATAAAATTGTCATATCATTGCAATTGAAGGGGCTACAACCATGTGTTTTTTATCTGAAATACAGATTTGGTGTGTCAGCCCATAATCACTAATAATAAAAGTGTCATATCTTTGTAACTGTATAGTCTGTGTTACAGACCAAGAAACTATACTAGTGAAACAAACTATTAAACCCCAACTCACTAATCATCGCTTCTCTCCCTCGGACTCAAATTTTGCTGCATATAATTCTCGCAAGTGCTCTTCCAGCTGACATAATTAGCTAATTTCTTTCATTAGAATTTGTGGCGTGCTCCAACGAAATGAGCGCTATTGGAGATTTTGAATAAATGGCGAACATTTTTTGACATTTAAAACACATTCATGCACAAGTCTAACTGACACCCATAAGCTTGGATGGTCAATTGTGCCAAGATGTGCAATTATTCATAGTTAATTGATCACATTTTGCTATCATACACTATTATGATCGATTTGCGGCTAATATTTATCACCCAATGTTCAGTGGACTGCCTTAGATATCAATATGTGGAAAATAAAGAAAATGTTATAAACTTGATTTTGTAATTCGTGACTTTCCGTTCATTTTGCTTAAGCACCTCTCAATTGAGTGAAGCTTCAGTGTGCGTGTGATATAGCCCTCTTGTGAAGAGTGCACACAAACTAATGTGTATGTGTCATATTTGTATAATATCAGAAAATTTGACTAATTTTACAATAATAGATGTAGTGGAGAACAGTCAAATTGATTTTAGATAATTGTTAAGCATAAAAATAGAATCTCCGTGCATTTTCTCAGAGATAAAAGCTTTTCTACTTTATTTCTGATACTGAAAACTTGTGTAGTCATATGATTTCAATTTATTTTTGGATTTCATGCACTGAACAATTGTTCAGTTTTTATCTTTCTTTTTGTTGATATGATGCACGTACGGATGTGATTATAACTTGACTTAATTTTGTAAATTGGCTGGTTTACTTCTGTTCCCTTTTTAAGTCTGAATTCTCCAATGATATTTGAATGTGTTTACTACCCTAAAATGCCATCATTATTAGAATTTTGAATTTGAGCTGAATATAATGTATTAAAAAATCTCTTGGATGTCCATTTCACTATTATAAAACAAAGTTTTTTATTTTTCCACCACAAAATATGGATATATATAAACATTTTTCAGACTTCCAGGTAGGAATTTGCAATCAATTTCTCTCAAAATTCAACAGACAGTAAACTTACTTGAATCAAACAGATTTATCCCAAAATGTGAAAACCCTTTTGAAAATATCCAAGGATCACATAAACCAAATGATTATAGCATACAATGCAGGTACTACAGTGGAAACTCTTTATAACGAAGTTGCTGGGGACAGACAATTTACTTATTTATATCAAAAACTGTGTTATATATCAGGGTTTTAATTAAAAAAAAAAGAAGAAAGAAAATTAGTTAAAATGATACAGGAGAAATGATTCTTTATAACAGGGTTTTTCTTATATCAGATTTAGTTATAATGAGTTTCTACTGTACCTAAAACTTATCGATACCCCCTTCGTATTTATCAATGTATACTGAAATAAAAAGTACAGCAGTACTTGATATTTAATTTACTTTCAATGCAAATTGAATTTGATTTAATCCCCCCTACATGAGCTACTTGAAAACCTTTTTGCTGCTTTTATATACTGCACCGTGTTTTCGCTAATAAATGCCTCTAGAGGGATTTTTATTTTCATTATTGAAGGCAGATTTTCTGTTAATATAAAGGGCATTGGACAAGTTCAGTATCATCCCCAAACTTTTTCCAGACATTTCAAGATTTTTATACCATTTGAAGTGTTAACAGTTAGGCCTAAAAAAACCACCATGTTTGTTTGCCTTCCGGGACTGACCCTAAAATGCCCAAAATTTGGGTTGGGTATTTTTGTTTTTTTGTTTTTTTTCCTTCAAACATGTAAAATATGGAAACTCGATATTTTCGATGAAAAACGTAAAATTTAGCAGTATAAAGTCACATTTAGTAGCATATAATGCATATTTCCTAAATAATGACCCACAATCTTTGATTAAGCCCTGCATTGCTTGGTATTCACGATAAAATCCATGGAATGACAGCATTCTTTAAAATATATGTGAAGAGTTTAAAATTAAATAAAGAAGAAAAAAAAGATCAACCGACTGACCCAAAATTTTAATTTTTCCACTGGAGAGCAAACAAACAATTTATTTATTTTTTTGGCCTAATAAGGGAAACAAGCAAAGTTTCATTGTCAAATTCAACCCCTA
>JXSR01S002556.1:39777-53098 GCA_000969725.1 Ophiothrix spiculata
TCTCAAATTTCTTTCTTGTCTCTTCTTCTTTCAGCTTCCATACTCTTTTCCTCTCTGTCGACACCTTCCTCACCACCTTTTTCACCTTCCTCTTGTCCACATCTGCAACCACCAACCTGTGCTGCAATTCCCTGGAATCACATTCTTCAGAAATTTTTTCTTCTCCCTGCCTACCAACACAAAGTCAATCTCCGTCTCATTTCCCCAAGTATTTGCTACACATAGGTCATTTTGATCACAAAACTCCAACAACATCCTTCCAAATTTATCACCCCATACCCGTTCCCTCCATGGATGCCTTCAAATATATCACTCCCTTTCCCTACATGCCCATTAAAGTCACCACTACACAGAACAAATTCCCCCTCACTTTGCATATCCCATTCATCTGCTATCTCATCAAAAACTGCTCCTTCTCTTCAAGCCTCCTACCACTTTGCAGAGCATATCTCTGCATATCAACCTCACTACCTCCTCAAAAACCATTACAACTGTTATCACCCTGTCACTCCTTCTTTTCACCTCCACCACCTTCGCGCACAACTCCTCCTTCACCAAAACTCCTACACCCCCAGTCCATCGTTATTTCCCTCCCACCACTTTTAGTATCTTCTACCCTCTATCCCCCAACATCCTAGCCCTTCCCCTTTCCACCTCATCTCCTGTATGCAACACACATCCACCCTCCTCTTCCTCAGCTCTTCAGATATCCCACTCCTTTCCCGTTCAAACTCCCCAAATTCCAACTTCCTACTCTCAACCGCTCATCGGGCTTCCCATCATACAGCAGGCACTGTCTGCGCTGCCCAGAATGACTCCTGGGTAATCAATCAATCAATCAATCAATCAATCAATCAATGATACAAGTACTTGCATTACATGCATACCCCATGAAGGAGTCTATTCGTACAGGGGACCCACGGCTGTCCGACCACGGAGCAAGTAGAGTAAAGTTTCTTGCCCAAGGAAACAAGGAGACGAAAACCGCCCGGCCCGGGGCTCGAACCCGCAACCTCTGCATTACGAGACCCGTGCTCTAACCACTCGGCCACGCTCCCCTCTAACTTTCAGCTTATATTCTTTTCTATCAATTTATATAGGGCCTGAATAAAATTAGTGATAATCATTTTGAATTTTGAGATGGCTGCCAGAAGGAAATTAAAATTAATCGGTGGTATTGTCACCATTTCCAGCTTCCTATGTTGCATACAAATAGAGATATTGGTCAAAATATGTTTTAAATGGCGTCCATTTTGAATTTAAAGATTGCTGCCCAAAGTAAACAATTTGGAACATTTTGAATGTCATAAATGGAATCCTAGGTATCTAAACATGGGCATTGCCACCATTTTCAGCTTCCTATCTTGCCCAGAAGTTGAGATATTGACCAAAATATGTTAAAAATGTCGGCCATTTTGAATTTCAAGATGGCTGCCTAAAGTAAACGATTTGGAACATTTTGAATATCATAAATGAAATCCTAGGTATTATAAACATGGGTATTGCCACCATTTTCAGCTTCCTATCTTGCCCAGAAGTGGAGATATTGACCAAAATATGTTGAAAATGGCGGCCATTTTGAAATCCAAAATGGCCGCCAAACCGCTGAGCGAAAAAAATGGTAACAATTTGATTTGAGTTCTAGGGTGTCTAATCTACATTTTAAGACCAAAAAACCCTATTATAGCAAAAAAGCCAACAAATAACACAGCATCCTGGACTACTAGGCTGATCCAGGATGTGTCATCAACACAATGTACATTGTGAAAATCCCACTTTGATATGGACAATTCTAACATCCTGGGTGAGTATAGAGGGCGTATGAAATTGGAGCCACTGATGACGTCATCAGGAAAAAATCGTTAACCAGCGACCATTGAGAAATAGTGATTAAATGAGCTATGAAATATATGGAATAAAGTGTCAGGGGCCTGCTCGTGTTTTAAAACTCCCGCTACACACTCGATGAAGCAGGGGCAATTCATTGAATAGTATTGGGATATGAATTTAACTCATGCATATCGACAACTCAGTCCCTTGAACTAGGGATGATGATTATACGTGAAACTTAAAAAGCACGCGTATGCGTGAACCGTTACGTAAACGTGAGTTTGAAAGTGCTCACGTTTTTGTATCCCATTACGTGTACGTGGAAATCGCAAACTCTCCAGTACCTTTATTAGCCCTGATGAAATGTAAAGGCCTCCTGGCTACGGACAGAACGTTAGCTTAAGAATTTACGCTCTCCTATGGTGTTGCTGCCCTCAATTCATATTATTCACCTCGCCTTGTATACGTGAAACTTAAAATAAAACACGCGTATGCGTGAACCGTTACGTAAACGTGAGTTTTAAAAGTACTCGCGTTTCTGTATCCCACTACGTGTACGTGGAAACTGCAATCTCTCTAATATTAAAAAAAACCTACTATTATTTCCTCGTGTGGAAACGCAAGACATTACTTATGCATACACTTCAGGCATACAACTTGAGACTAATATTAGGCTTGTTTCTGAAAAATCAAGTTGAAGCGTCAATGCTGTCTGCTGTTGCAATTGTTGAGCGAATAATGACCTGCAGATGTATACTGAGAAGTCTCTGAGATACATGTCTGTTTCTGCACTTTAAGCTTTGTGTGCGAGGTAATTCGTCAACGTAGAGCGGAAATTTTGAAAGTGGGAAGTAAGTATTATAGTTTATTATTAGACGGAAACAAAAAGGAATTGCGTTGATTACTTGTGTGCATCGTTTTTAATTTCTATTAAAATTTTAAATTTTACCTCGATTTTAGTCAAAAATATGTAATATTTAAAGCATTTAGATAATTGATATTTGATTTTTCTAAAATGTACAATTTTCAATCTAAAATGTACAATAGATTTCGACACTTCGACATATCCCCAAATCAACGAATCTTTTCATTTTCACTGTTTTTGTGTGTTAAGATTGCTCTCTAACTTTCAGATTACAAAATTGGTTGAAATTTCAGTATAAGCATAACAGTTTTAATATTAACAATAAAATCGACAATTTACCTCCCATCGTTTTAAATTACTCTATCATTTTAGGACATATGTAATATTATCAAACCAAACCTCGTCTTAATTGCCTACATCCTGATAAATGTTGAATTAAGTGTCAAATTAAACCTTTCACTTGAACTTTGTTTGAAGTTTTAAGAGGAGTGCCTACACGCTTGCATGCTCAAAAAGCTGGAATAAAAATATTTTTACCACGATTTATGTAAAGGTTGATTTATGAGAAAAATATCTAGAAACGTTTGTTGCTTTTGATCAGATTTGAAAGGTAATCCAGTTGGGTGTGAAATGGAGCTCCGATTTTGATCAATTTTCTCATGTACTGGTAGGGGGAAACAACACAAATGGGTCAAAAAACGTGAGTTTTAGGTAAAGTTTGATTTGACAACCTCTTTGGTCAAGGTCACTTCATTACTCAAGTTGAGTGGTCTTATATCTGTAATAGAGTGATAAGAAGGTGGTTTAAATGTCTAGGTCACGCCTGACTGCGCCCATTTGGAAGCAAAGCAAATGCTACCTGGCGTTATATGACATCTTCATAACCTTTTAAGACACCAAATATTTGAAATATTTCCAATCATTTGAGTTAAATTTCTGCTCACTTTAACCTCTTAACTGTGAAAAAAATGCTTTTATATCGTGTGTTCAAGCTTCTGCCGAAATTAAAACTTTATTTTAACGATATTATTTCACTTGAGGCTGATAAAAATAGAAAGTCACTTGCTTACGGTTAAAAGCTTTTCTAGTGGTATTTTGATCTCTCCTCTTTAACCCGTGTTTTAGTCATCTAATCTGCTTCCAGTGATGTGTAAGTTAATTGCAGCAAATCACTTTAAACTTTCCTGTGTGTATATGCAATACCAATTCTTGAATTATTTCTAGTTAGTTTTTCAATGAATTTATCTGTGTTTTGGTTGTAAATGATCCAGAGTTTTCAGCTTTTGTGTAGCCTCTTCTTCTTCTTCTTCTTCTTCTTTTTCTTCTTCTTCATCTTCTTCATCATCATGGTCATTTCTCCTGTCAAAATATGTAGAAATACATCATGTTGTCCAGATTGGGCATAAATCAAAATTGTGAGGAAACATAAAAAATTGATTCAAATATTGGTATCATCAAAACCAGAATTGAAATGCTTTATTCACTCTCACCTATCCCTTTCTTAGCGCTGAATTTGCAGCGTAGTGGCTGAGTAGTATGACAATCTGTTGAGGCGTTACCTACATCCGCCCTTGTCTTAAGACTCAGTGCAAGTCAGAAAAAGGAATGGGGAGCGATGTACAGTACCCAATGACACTGCGGTGCATTTCATTCTGGGCGATTTCTTCCCTAGACAAGCTCCAAGGTCATACAAAAATATAACATTAATTTTGTCAATTATTTTTATGCATAAGTATAAGTAAATGTGACGGCATCCTGTGTAGACATGACACAAGGCACAGGTTAAAATGTACAATATTATTATTTTTAACATAGATACTTAACAAATTATATTTCTACATAAACAGATAATTAATTGCAACAGTAAATGCAACAGTTTCCTGTATAAAAGAAAGAAAGAAATAATAAAGAAATTTGCGCAAAACTTTGCAAATTTTGACTAAAATTGACATAATATCTAAAAATTCGCACGAGAAGCGCATTTTTTTTGCATTTAAATTATAAGAAACAAAGGGAAATTTAATCTCCTTTCCTTTTCTTTCTTTCTTCTTTATTTTTTTGAGGGGGATCGTGGAGGGGCCACATGAAATCTAGGAGGGGACATGTCCCCCCGTCCACCCCGCTTCCGACACCTAGTACCTATGTCTGTGAATGTTTTAGACATGAGAATGCCAACGCCACTTTGCTTTTGTTGAGATGAAGATCTGTAAATCATAACCTCTTTTTGTCATTTTACCATGCTGACCAGATGTCTCGAGTTGGACTTGGGGAAGATGTGCTGATGTTTTTGTAATCGGATGATATTTAAAATACCTCAGCTTCATTGTTACCCTTAAAACAATGCACGATGATATTATAAACGTTTGAGCGCAGGAAAGCGACATGCATCGTTAAAATATGACTAAATCATATAAAAATATGTATAGAAATTGGAAATATGAGATTAGAAAAGGGCAAAAGAAGAATTGATTTTAACAATGGAGCACTTTGTAAGTTATTTTAAGAACCTGCCACTTTACAGATAATGACATATATTTTTTTATACAGACGGTGGTGATGGCACAGCGATATTCAAGCAGTCAATATACTAAACGCCATCTGTTAACAAACATTGCAATATTTCTGGGTCTGGCGAAGTTTGTCGAGCACTCACGGCGGCGCCCGATGAGTTTGTTGCCTTCCGATTGTTTCCTTGAGTAAAACGAACACTTTGTATGTGTACATACATCTTGATCACAGTTTACTAAACAGAAATATTTTTAGATGGCGATAATTGACCGAAATTTGAGTGATTTCTGACTCTTTGAAATATGTTATTTTGTAGAAATATTATTTTTTATGAAAAATGAAATCACGTTTTTGAACTAAAATATTATTATTTTGCTAGTTTTGCGACATTATTCGCTAGTTTTCTAGTATGGATTATACTTCAACAAACACGTCTGGAGCTATGAAAAATGCCAACTTTGCCCCTATTCTGCCAACTTTGCTCGATAATAACGGGACTTTTATCTTCTTTTTTCGGATTTTCAAGTAACTGAACAGCATTACAGTACACCCAGAATGCAGTTCAATTACCAGATGATTACGATATAACTTATTGTAATAAATCAGATCCGTGAAAACATTGTTCGTGGAGGGGGGCAGTCATATTTGAAATGGATGCAGGTGTAAGGCCCACGCTCTGACAAGCTGGGGCATTCGGTAAGAGCATATGCTCAAACAATGAGGGGTCATAATTGGGTGAGAGCATGATTTTTGGCATTCGGTGAGACAAAAATACAAAAATTTGAGGTCCTATTGGCCTCAAAATGATGGGTCATTGGGTAAGAGCACGATTTTTGGTATGAGTGAAATTTGGCATTCGGTGAGAAAAAAATATAAAGATTTATGGGGTCTTTGGGTGAGAGCACATGCAAATATGAAAAATAAGGGGGTCTACGGTGTCAGCGAAGCTTAAAAGGGGGTCTTTTGAACCTTATATATGCGTCACCTCCAGAGTGGGGCTGCCCTCCCCCCGGGCGACTTGCCCAGAGAGCTACAGGGACACGATGTCAAGGCAATAATATTCGGAGTGAGCTCAAGCTGTTGATTGTGATTGTTGTTTGCTCCAGTAAGCATGAGAGTATTTTGGTACATCGCTAATAGGCAAATTTCGCTGTGGATGGTGGTCTTGATGTAAAGTAGTTTCTGTACCTGTATTTGATATCGGCATTGACTCTAACGTGAATATGATGAAAACCATTTAAGTGGCGAAGGGCATTTCTTTAATTCTTGCAATTAGGATCATGTCGTACAGCGGCTGATTTTCATTTTCATTTTCCATAATATAGTGAAGAATCTGTGTCACGCGCCATGTGCCACCAAAAAGACCCTGCTTCTTTTCGCTCGTTCTCCCGAAAGACTCCCTATTTTTACCTACTGTCACTCAATGACCACTGTTTTCCTAATTCCTTGTCACTGAAACAACTTTAAAGACCAACCATTTTATTAAAGTAATATTTGGAAAATTTTGCTAAATAAGCACATAGGCTCAAAACATAGTCGGCCTCCAAACAAAATTTTTGCTGCAAACATTTGGTCGTGACGTCACCAAATATTTGCCATCGAATTTAAAGTATGAACCGGTAACAAACATTTGGTGCAATATAGTATGGCAAATTGACAATTCAATACATGTGCAGTCTAGCTATATTTAGCGCGAAATTTTTTATTTGGTCTCAACTCGGTGTTGAAGTTATTTTATTTGGAGTCGCTTGTCATTTTGACGTCACGACCAAATGTTTGGTAGCGAAAATGTTTTTTGGAGGCCGACTATGTTTTCACCCTAACATCAATATTGTACAGCATATTGAAACCTGATAATTTTCTTGATTTCATTTGGGAGGGGGGTGGGGCTCCCCTCCCCCGCTGGTTACGCCACTGGACATAGTCGATATGGATTTTAGTTATTGGCCTAACTTATATCATGTATATCGCTAATGTTGCGCTACGTCTTTAAGCTTTAAGCTTTCAAGGAATCGATCGATTCGAAATCTTTTGTTTTATGTTGTAAAGAAGTTTCTGAATTCATGTGTACGTGTGCGAGCTACGCCCTGACAATAATACATCTCAGTTTACATCTGCGTCTTGCTTGCCATTCTTCAGTGATGTGTGTTCATTTGTTTCTAATCTTCAGCTAAGAGTCTGGATGTAAGCAAAATAAACAGCAACTTATAAATTGGGTAATGTATAAACTTCTCGTTTGTTATGTTTGTTAGTGTTTTTAAAAGTAACTAGTATTGAAAAGGTAAGAGAACATTAGGGATTTTATTTCGTATTACATATCGTCACGTAGATGACATAAAATGAACATTAATAAGAGTATTTGTCTAAAAAACCAGCCCGGCTTTTTGTCGTTTTAAATCGCGCTTAAGCCCGGTGCTTAATTTATATGCGTGTATAGTCGGCTGTTTGCTTGGTACTTATTAACTTTATAGCAGACGACGATGGCCATGCCTCCTCAGAAACAGATATCCCGACGCAGTATCGGCCGTTTAATTTCAATACGCAGAAAAGTAAATCCTCGAATAAACTTGAATTACTTTGCTATGAATAGGGTTCATCCGTGAACCCCAGCAGATTTAGAATAATATAATAAAGTGTGTCACTATATGAGTACTTTTATTATTATTTGAATAAAGGTAAAAATATGATTTTTCAATATCAATGCGCCAATAGAAAGACACGTAAAATGTTCCCCAAATTTGCGTTTTCGAAATCCCTAGTCAATAGAGGGTTTGCACGACGCAATACGCAGCCCGTTTTCCCCGCCATCTTGGTATGCCTTTGGTGGACGCGGAGTACTTTGTGAAGTAAACATGACATTAAAATCGGCTATAACTTGTGATTGACTTCAAATCGTGACTTGAAAATTAAACTAAACAAATGTAACGTACATTTTTGTGATCATTAGTCGTGATCTGGAATCGTGATACTGCTAAAAGATTATAATATGACGGGACTTTTTGTTTGCCAGCCCATGAAAATGGTGTTGTGAGTACCATGTGACGTCACGTGCAAACCCTCTATAGATTTAGTAGCTTCTTCTAAATCGCTAGGAACGCGGCCGCCCCTGCCTGGGTTTATAGAGTATCAAAATGGGTAGATCTCAAAGAAAAACAACAACTACCAACTCTGATATATGATACTGTAAATAAGTGCGGACGTGATAGAAAACCTGCACAATGCTGATGTTGTAAAAGATAGTGTGTTTTTTCCTATCACGTCCGCATTTATATACAGTATTATATCTCCGATTTCTCTTTTTTCTATCACGTCCGCATTTATTAATAATATTTTACCGAGTTTCTTGCTCCTAACTTTATTCCTGATGACACAGAGCTATATCTGACGAAATACATTCGTACTCATACGATGTATTCTTTGAGACCTACTCAGGCATAAAAAACACTATTACATGTGGAATTAAATTCGGGATCCCGAATTTAATTCAACAAATGGCCATATCAGAAAAAGTAAGCATAATTTAGCCAAATCGTTTGGAGGGTATTAATATCTACAAAAAACAAACAAATAAGCTAAAAAACAAATCAGAAGTTATGGGTGACACGGGGCGCTTCATTTTCACACTTATATAGTTTTGCTTTAAGGGTTGCTACAGATCCTGAAGAAATACAAATCTCATTCCAATTGAAGGGCAAGAACATGTAACATTTTGGTAATGTTTGTGACATTTGCCATATAATGACCCAGCTCCTTTGATATTTTTTCTCTATACAGATTGATGTTCTCCATTCAACAGAAAGGATGTTAAAGCTCCCCCGTTTAGCGTTGTTATTGGTAATGTGTGATGTTGTTTGCCATGTTGACGCCCAAAGGTGGCTTGAACCGTTCGGTGACGTATATCGACCAGGACATTCAAGATATCCAGGTATATTTTTCTATTTTACAAATGTCAGTAAAACCAGTCACACAATAATGAGACGTAATTATTTTATTTTATTTCTTTATCCTGTTCAATTGAATACCATTTCATGATATATCTTAACATACGCAAATGTGACGAAATCATTATTACAAAAAAATAGAGTGAAAATGTAACCTAAACCATTTGAAACGTCATGTTAACTGCAAGTTTTTGCCTACTTACACGTTTTAGAATATCACAAGTTTTACGTATACACATGGAATAGAGTCTCTAGTTTATACATGAATCTTTACTGATGATTTCACATCCATGATCAAGGTCAAAATGGCGTCACTGACAGACTAGTACTTCGAAAAATAAATTCGAAAAAGTTGACGCCTTTTTCGCCGAAACCTCATAATTTCATGATGTTCGAACAATTTGATGGTTTTCAAATTTTGAAAGATTGTAGGCTTGAAACTACTTATTGAATTACAAATAATATTGTACAATATATGGCGTTGATTTTTAATGAACCTAAATCTATTTTTCTTGCATAAACTTATATTTTGGAGGCAGTACAAGCTCATTATTGGATTTAAATACGTCAACACCCTTATTTGGGAAGAAATGAAAGTCCCTATTGTTACTCTCAAGGCCATTTTTCATTTATTATAATAGTGAACACTTGGTATTTTCAAAGTCACTTTAACTACTTTCATGCATGAAATTGTATGTTTTCTCCCATTTTGAATCCCAGTACAGGTTCCATATTTAATTTGAAACATGCTAACACCCTTATTTTGGAAGAAATATTCTCCATGTTACCCTAAAAGCCATTTCCATCAATTATTTTGAACATTTGAGGCGTGCTCTGGCAAAATGAGCGCAATGTCGCAATTTTCAAAATTGAGTTTATGACATATTTTTCTTTTCTATAATCTCAGATTTCGAATGATATACCGTATAATATGCAGGGATGTGAGAGTTCAGATTTTTTCATGCCTTCAAAAGAGTCATAATTTCAGGTTTTTCTGTTATGTTCAACCTGTTTTTGGCATTTTGTCACTATTTTCAGATTATTTCAAGATTTTGTTTCAAACATCCACTCACAGCCCTGAATATGTCGCCCTTTCTTCTTACATTCTCCACTAAGATATCAAAATACAAGGCATGCAGTTCATTGAAAATCTGGCAATAAAAATTTCCCGCAAATCAATCCTAAAGTTACTGATTACTATTGTGTATGTGACCCGTCATATCGAAAGGTACTTTAAGTGTCCCAAAATCAAAACTGATTTTTGGTTTCATCTAAAAGTTGTAATTTTAAGCTTTAAAATGACACCTTGCTTTTGGTTATTGTATGTTCTGTTGCAAAGTTACACCCAAATTGGTAAAAAGAATCAGATTGATTCTGAAACTATTGTTCTGAAAGTTTAAAGTTTTTGTAATGAGAAAAACTTGAATGGAGAGAGGATTTTTATCTTGGTTTTTACCACATTTTTCCTATGCTTTGGATGTTGGAACCTAATAAATATGACAGAATACAATTCAAAGGTAATGGTTATGATGAAATTAGAAATTCGACCTTCGTGATTTTTGTCTATGCTCAGCTTCAATGGCCCGTATCTCGTAATATACTATGCCGACCTTCACACCCTAGTCACATAAGCCGCAACGCCGCGGCGGTATGACATCGGTATGATACCGGTGAATGCTTGCGATGCCCGGTCGGACACCGGTGGTTATGTGACCGTAACTAAAGACATCGTATACAAGCCGCAAGGTTTTAACTTGGAATTAAATTCTTGCGGCATGCTTCCGGCGTCTCTACGGCTCACTGACACCGTCCGGACGGACTCCGGTCGGACACCGGTGTCCGGACGGACTCCGGTCGGACACCGGTGTCCGATCGGCGTCTGCTGAATTGACGCCGTAAACACATCGCAATTTTGATCAATTAACCGTGATTAATTGCACTTCCCGACATAATTGACCTTCAAAACACTAGGTACTTATGCATAAATGCCATTCATGTAAAAAAGAAATGAAATTTGACTTCACCATAATTTAACTTTACAGGCCATTTGTTCAAAATCTTAATTCGCGACTTTTCGCACATTTTGCCGGAGCAACTCACATTTGGTGTTTTTGTTTCCGTTTTGAAGTCACTTTAACCCATTTCCGTGCCTAAAATTGTATTTTGGCGGCATTTTGGATCTCAGTGCAGGCTCCATATTGGATTTGAAACATGTTAACACCCTTATTTGGGAAGAACTCCTCCAACTGTTACCTGCAAAGCCATTTTATGTCAATTATTTTGAACATTTAGTGTTTTTGATATAGTGTCAAAATCACTTCAACTAATTTTCGTGCATGAAATTGTATATTTACAGCCATTTTGAAACTCAGTACAGGCTCCATATTTAATTTTATACATGTTAACACTGTTATTTTGGAAGAAATATTCTTACTGTTAACCTCAAAAACATTTTCCATCGATTATTTTGAACATTTTGTGTTTTTGATACCATTTCAAAGTCACTTTAACCCATTTTCGTGCCTAATAGTGTATTTTGGCGGTCATTTTGGACCTCAGTCCGGGCTCCATGTTGGTTTAGAAACATATTAACACCCTTATTTGGCGCGATATGCTCCAAATGTTACCTGCAAAGCCATTTTATGTCAATTATTTTGAACATTTGGTGTTTTTTGCACAGTAGTTCCAAAGTTACTTTACCCTAATTCATGCCGCCTAGAATCGTATTTTGTATCTCAAAACAGGCGCCATTTTGAATTTGGTGTAAGTTAACAATACCATTAGGTAGCAAATGATCTTTTTGTATTACCCATATTGTTTTTTCCTGTTGATTATTTTTGATATCGGGCATTTTAAAGGTATTTGCGGTCGATTTTAATGAAAATCTGCTATTTTTTGCGGCCACTTTGAATTTGAAATATGACATAATTTGTAGTCGGATGTATTTGTTACAGCTCCAGAAGATATTTTCCAATAATAATTAATTTGGAACATAAAGTGTTTTACAAGATACTTTTAGGCCATTATACGAGGAAGAAATCCTATCTCCCACGCTGGTATCGTGTCAGCCATTTTGGGTGTCATTTTGGAAGCCATATTGAAATGTAAACATATGAATGTCATAATTTGGAGTTAAATGGATATTTTGTTACCTCCACTGTCACCATCATTCATTAATTTACATGTTTATTAATATCTATGTCATTTCAGTGTCGCTGTAACCTATTTTGTGGTTCATAATCGTAAATAATGGGGTCTGCCCCTAGGTATGTATCAAGGTTTCAAACAAATAAGCATATAATATTTCTAATGTTTTTGATCTCTTAGGTAATTGTGGACGAAGGTTAACATTACAAAGAAGTCCGACAAAGTACGAACTTTATTCTCCACTGTACCCGAATCGTGTCACAAGCGGACGAGAATGTCATTATACTATAACACGCGGTCCGGCAACAGGCTCCTTGGTCTTTGAAGTGACGGAAATGCAGACCAGAGGAGAATTTGAAGTTTTTGCACCGGGTATTAATCCCAAATGGACATTTATAGGTCCTGGAAAGGGACTGAAAGTGTGGACAACTGAGCTTAGAACCGTAAACTTCAACTACCAAAGTCCGGGTTCAGCTCGAGGATTTTACACTGAATATGAACCAGATACTGCGTTTCTTTTAAGGGTGTATTGGCAAGAAGGAAGTGCCACTGGTAAGTTCAAATTGCTCAAGCCAAAAACCATTAAAAACACACTTTGTGCAGGATAAAATGTAGAAATATTTACAGTTCCGTTCCCATTCGATCAGTTGAATGTGAGATGAACATGAAATGAAAGTAAAAGGTCCGAACTTTCAGAAAAAACATGCTTTACATTTATTCAAACTTTTTTGAAATGGTAATAAGCAAATTATGTCAAATTTTTCATAAGAACCAAAACATCAATTACAAAAAACTTCATATGTTTCATTTTCGACAAAGGGGTCAAAACATTAAGATGTTGGTGAAGAGTCAAGTTTTCAAAGTGCTTCGATTTTAATGAAAATAGTCTGAATTGGACTGCTATACTCATTCAGAAAAAGTATAGTACACGGTTGCTCATAAAGTTGGAATAAAAATATTGTTACCACTTTTTATGTTAAGGTCAATTTATGATGAAAATATCTGGAAACTTTTTGCTTTTGGTCATATG